>WNWK01007716.1:0-91266 GCA_009830355.1 Cherax destructor | reverse complement strand
AGAGCAGGTGGTTGTGGGGGGGAATGGGCAACGGGCCCCCTGGGGTAACACTCGTCGCCCCCCCCCCAAAACGATCCCCTGCGTCTCTTGTAGCTGTAGGAAGGGCGTCGAGCATGCTGGATGCAGAAGGGTGTAGGAGAATGCTGGAGAGTTGTAGAGTAGGAGATGAACACACACGTGACTGCTTCAGGCTGGGGAGCTGGAGATGACGCCCTATGTCCCGATTTTGTGGAAAAATCGTGGACGATGCTCTGACTCAGGCACCCACGAGACGCTGGAAGCTACGGATGATGCGATAAGCCAGCAGATGACCTGGATATGACTGGCTTGGTCGGATGATCGACTGGGCGGTGGGTCCCCTACACTACACTCTGCCATGAACCACTGCTGTCACCACTGTTAATTCTGTTTTCTTGGCTGCTTACTTTGGGCAGTAGAATGGTAGCGTAGGTGCAGAGATACGGCCGATGACTAGACTCAGTTTATTAATGGCAAGGTGTAGGTGTACACGGGGACAGAGCGTGAGGGGACCGGGAGCCAGTTGGGTAGAACCTGGTTCAGTGAGGTAGGCCGTAGAAGTGAGAGAGAAGCATGGCTGACTAGCCCGACCTTGATAGGCCTATAGAGGGCAGCACCATAGTGCCGCGCAGTTTGAAACAGCCTCTGGGTAGGCTGTTTACATGCTGATCTGATGCTGGTGAGGGGCTGCTGATCTGATGCTGGTGAGGGGCTGCTGATCTGATGCTGGTAAGGGGCTGCTGATCTGATGCTGGCGAGGGGCTGCTGATCTGATGCTGGTGAGGGGCTGCTGATCTGATGCTGAGGGGCTGCTGATGTGATGCTGGTGAGGGGCTGCTGATCTGATGCTGGTGAGGGGCTGCTGATCTGAGGAATTACAGCTGAGCTCCAATTTCTTTATGTCTGAATATGCCTTCGATTATTCCAGGTGTTGAATGATTCCTACGGGTTTAGTGCTTCTCCATGAATATAATAATAATACTTTTTTTAATAGAAGCCTTTTTCTAAGTAAGATACTCGAGTATTGAAATTTTATAGTCGATCAGAAGAAAATTTCTAAAGTACTGACACAGAAATCAATTTCGGACACATCCTTTCTAAAAATGGGCAGAGCGTGACTGCAACTGTCAATTGTTCCATTATCCTACACCTAGTAATAGTTAATAAGGGTTGAAAATTTGAAGCTGAATAGCAAAAGAATTCTGAATTTATAAAGGAATTCCTTGGAGGAAGTTAGTGGAAGAAAGTGAGGCAGCTCTTGCATTAAGTCATATAATATTGAACAACTCAATAATTTCGTAAAAATATAATTTTTACACAAAATGGATGTGTTAATATTTCTCCTCTTTAGCAGTTCCTTTTTGTTTATTTTTTTATTGTCATCCAAGAAAAAAGTATTTGATTTTTCATATGAAAAACATAAAATTTAACAAACTGACATGTACAAAGTTCAGATTTAATACAAGGTACATGAAATTAAAGCGCATCAACGCTTAAGAGTTTGAAGCCGAACTGAAGAGGCGTCCTCTAGTTATCATATGGAAACCAAATTATTAAGTAAAATTTGGCAATTTAACATTTCCGTAGCTTAATTGAACTAATATTTCTCTCGATATTGTCCGTCAACACTAAAATCTTAAATCCTATCGGAAAGGTATCCTCCAGTTATTGCTCTGAATACAACTATTTCAAGTTTAATAAAAATTATGAACGTTTGGAATTTGCACCAAAACATTTAATTTTATTGTGTCAGCCTATTTTGGAAAGTATAGGCATTAATATTTTAATGTTGATAAGAAAAAACATTCTGTATTTAGTGAAAAGAAACCCAAGAGTTAAGAAGAGACATTCTGTAGTGATCAGACTACAGTGATTCCGATTTTAATAATTAAATTTACTACAACGCCATATTTGTCTGCACAGAACATAAACCTAATGATCACAATCCCGGCTATAAGACGCATTAGGTATTAAATATTGAAGTCAATCAGAAGAGATAAACAAAATTATATATAACGTGATTTATTTGAAAACAAAATTCCACTATTCTACACATAATTTGGTGGAGGTGCAAACTAACACAGGAATTTCACTCGTCGAATTAGGAGACACATTTAACCTCAAGTTTAATAAAAATTATGAACGTTTGGAATTTGCACCAAAACATTTAATTTTATTGTGTCAGCCTATTTTGGAAAGTATAGGCATTAATATTTTAATGTTGATAAGAAAAAACATTCTGTATTTAGTGAAAAGAAACCCAAGAGTTAAGAAGAGACATTCTGTAGTGATCAGACTACAGTGATTCCGATTTTAATAATTAAATTTACTACAACGCCATATTTGTCTGCACAGAACATAAACCTAATGATCACAATCCCGGCTATAAGACGCATTAGGTATTAAATATTGAAGTCAATCAGAAGAGATAAACAAAATTATATATAACGTGATTTATTTGAAAACAAAATTCCACTATTCTACACATAATTTGGTGGAGGTGCAAACTAACACAGGAATTTCACTCGTCGAATTAGGAGACACATTTAACCTCAAGCAACAGAGTATTTTGAAAGTTATTGGAAAAATTCGGGTACTTGCACATTCCAAATGTTCCATTAATCTTGCCCTGGTTACTATACAAATGCGTTGAAAATTTGAAGTCTTTCTAATGAGGCATTAAGATGTTATGGTCGAAATAAAGTCTAAACGGGATGAAGACAGAAAAGTATTCAGTCAACCCCGTAAAAGTTCCCCTTAGTGGATAATTAATAGTTGCAATGTTGATAATACTAGCTCTATAAATAAGAGCAGCTAGAAAATATTAACTAACAATAAATAAATGAATACATTCTTAGCTAGGAAATGCTGAATATAAAGTACGATCATTCTTTCAGCTATTTGCATCCCTCACCACATTATTAATACAGTTACTGGCTATAAGACCCATGGAATTTTGAGGTGGACGAGTTTATTCTTCAGGTCCGGACATGCCTAAAGGAAGGTTAAATTTTGCGTAGACATTTGGCATCCTGGGCGTAAGTTTAATATGACGCAATTTTGCTTTTTGCATATACGTCAAGCGACTAGTTTCGAACTTAATAAATTTCTGTACTTTTCATAATAACTGTACCAAATATGATATGCTTTTTTATATTCCTCGTAAAATTTCATATAAGTTAAGACTATCTGTAATCTTCTGAGACCTTTAACCGTGATATTCAAGGACGAAACAAATTAAAATAGGCGTAAACGATGTAAACAGAAGACAACGTATTGAAGTATGAACATTTTATTGTGATACATTAAAAAACAAATGCAAATTGCGTTTAGAATTTAATGGTTCTTTTCAGTACTTTATTCATGTTCCTGCGGTCACAGTGTGGCATAGGCCACACTGTGACCGCAAACTCTAGCCCAAGTCCCCTCAAAATCGGCATCATGATTCAAGAAATCGTAAATACACGATTGCAATCGTGTCATTACGATTTCTTACGAATGCAAAAAAACACGGTTTGCATTCGTGTCATTACGATTTCTTGAGTCATGATGACGGCTTTGAAGGGACTTGAGCTAGAGTTTGGCGGGAGATTAATCTGTAAAAACGTTTATTTGGGGTCACAGTGGTGCATATGCTAACCTTCCTATGGTGTATAAATATACCTAGTTGGATGAATCTTATTGTAGCCAGCTGGTTCAGTGGCTAAAGCGTCGGTCTGGAGTTTTACCACTCCCTCTCCGCGAGCTCAATCCCTACCCGTACTGTGGCTTATCACTCTCTCGATCTTCTTGATCTCATCACATGGTAAATTATTAGCCTCTTCAATTGGGCCCCTACTTAAACGGGATGGGTCCTACACAGATGACAGCAAGGAAATGAGTGAGCTACTTAAGTCACAGTATGACTCAGTTTTTAGCGAGCCGCTAACCAGACTGAAAGTCGAAGACCTAAATGATTTTTTATGAGAGTGCCACAGAACTTGACAGACGCATGTCTATCTGACATTATCCTGTCGCCAAATGACTTCGAAGAGGCGATAAATGACATGCCCATGCCCTCCGCCCCAGGCCCAGACTCATGGAACTCCGTGTTCATCAAGAACTGCAAGAAGCCCCTATCACATGCTTTTAACATCCTATGGAGAGGGAGCATGGACACTGGGGTCGTCACGCAGTTACTAAAAACAACAGACATAGCCCCACTCCACAAAGGCGGCAGTAAAGCAATAGCAAAGAACTACAGACGAATAGCGCTAACGTCCCATATCATAAAAATCTTTGGAAGGGTTCTAAGAAGCAAGATCGCCACTCATCTTGATACCCATCAATTACACAACCCAGGGCAGCATGGGTTTAGAGCAGGTCGCTCCTGTCTGTCCCAACTACTGGACCACTACGATAAGGTCCTGGATGCTCTAGAAGACAAACAGAATGCAGATGTTATATACACAGACTTTGCAAAAGCCTTCGACAAGTGTGACCATGGTGTAATAGCACACAAAATGCGTGACAAAGGAACAACAGGAAAAGTTAGCAGATAGATCTATAATTTCCTAACAAATAGAACACAAAGAGTAGTAGTCAACAGAGTAAAGTCTGAGGCGGCTACAGTGAAAAGCTCTGTTCCACAAGGCACAGTACTCGCTGCCATCTTGTTCCTCATCCTCATATCGGACATAGACAGGGATATAAACCACAGAGCCGTGTCTTCCTTTGCAGATGACACCCGAATCTGTATGACAGTGTCCACGATTGAAGACACTGCAAGACTCCAAGCAGACATAAACCAAATCTTTAAATGGGCTGCAGAAAACAATATGAAGTTCAATGATGAGAAATTTCAATTACTCCGATACGGAAAACGTGAGGAAATTAAAATTTCATCGGAGTATAAAACAAATTCCAACCACACAATAGAGCGAAAAACTAATGTCAAAGACCTGGGAGTGGTCATGTCAGAGGATCTCACCTTCAAGGACCATTACACTGTAGCAATCGCATCTGCTAGAAAAATGACAGGATGGATAATGAGAACCTTCAAAACCAAGGATGGCAAGCCCATGATGACACTTTTCAGGTCGCTTGTTGTATCTAGGTTGGAATATTGCTGCACACTAACTGCACCTTTCAAGGCAGGTGAAATTGCTGAACTAGAAAATGTGCACAGAACCTTCACAACACGCATAACTGCGATAAACCATCTCAATTACTGAGAACGCTTGAAGTTCCTAAACCTGTACTCCCTAGAATGCAGGCGGGAGAGATACATTATTATATACACTTTGAAAATCCTAGAGGGATTAGTAATAAACGAGAGTCACTTCCAACGAAAGCAAAAGACTCGGCAACATCCCCCCAATGAAAAGCAGGGGTGCCACTAGCAAGTTGAGAGACAACACAATAAGTGTCAGGGGCCCAAGACTGTTCAACTGCATCCCTGCGTACATAAGGGGGGCTTACCAATAGACCCCTGGCTGTCTTCAAGCAGGCAATGGACAGGCACCTAAAGTCGGTACCTGACCAGCCGGGCTGTGGTCCGTTCGTCAGACTGCGTGCGGCCAGCAGTAACAGCCTGGTTGATCAGGCTCTGATTCACCATGAGGCCTGGTCACAGACCGGGCCGCGGGGGGCGTTGACCCCCGGAACTCTCTCCAGGTAAACTCCAGGTAAACTCATTAGTTATCTATGGACTAGGAGGGTTAGAAAAGTTCACGTGTGTAGGCAGCGGAAGACTTGTAATCAGTGAAGGATTGGGATGCATTGAAGGAAGGAGGGGTGTAGACGGAGAAGAAAGAGGAGGAACCGGAGGTGGAGTAGTGTCCATCAACGTTTGAGTCTCCGTAATATATTCTGTGACAACTTCTAGTGTTTCAGAGGACAATGGATGTGGGACCACATTAGAGGTGGAAGGAGGAGGAGGGTGAGCAACAGTTGGGGAGACTATGGACTGTACTAAAGTACAAAGGGGCTTGGGAGGGGACAGGAGTGGAAGCGACCTGGGAAGGGGCAGTAGAGGAAGAAACTTGGGAGGGGACAGTGGGTGAAGGTATTGAACGAGGAGGAGAATGAATCTCTACACACGTAACAGAACTAGTTGGAGGTGAGAAACTAGGCATAAAAACTTGGAAGGAAAAATGTGCATGATGGAGAAGGGAAGGAGGGGTGAGAGGAGAGTTTAACAATGGGGATTTTTTGATGGACTTCTGAGAAGGAGGGAGCGGTGAGGTGGAGGTGTTGGACGAGGGCGTGTAGACACAGAACTGTGCGAGTGAGTAGAGGAAGAGGTGAGGACAGTATGGGGTGCTGAGGTAGGGACCTCGGAGCCCAGGACAGCAAAAGAATTTGAAACAGGGGTGACTGAGGATGGGGTGACCACAAAGGAAGCTGCAGGAGTTGGGACCCCAGAAGTGGGGGGACGTTTAGCAACGCGAGAATAGGAAATACAGGGAAGTCTCCCTTGAAGGCGTAGATGAGAGACAGCCATGGCATATGGAAAGCCTTCCGTCTCTTTGAAACAACGGATTTCATGCTCATTTAAGTAAACTTGACAACGGAGAGAGTAAGATGGGTGCACCTCACGAAAATTAAGGCAAGAAGGAGGTAGACTACAAGAAGGATCGGCACCACAGACTGGGCATTCGGCCATGGACCTGCAATATTTCGCCGGATGACCAAAACACCTGCAGTTTCTACACTGTTGCGGTGTAGGGATCACGTTTCGAACTTGTAAACGGTGTCCCACAATGTAGACCGAGGGCGGAAGGTCACGGCAGTCAAATGTTAAGCGAGCAATATTGCCGATGGGCAGGGAAGACAAAAGTGTCAACTTTGAGTATAGGAAGGTCTCGGAGCTCACCACCACATGTTTGGAAATTCTGTTGGACAATGGTATGGGGTAGAATGACAGTACCACTACAAAAATTGAGAGAATGATGTTTTTCAATAGTGACAGGGATAGCATCGATGGTCGTAACGAAAGAAAGATCGCGAGCTTGACCAGCATTCTGGACCGTGACGATGCGTGTGCCGCTTTTGAGAGCGTGAAAGGAGATATCTTTACCCACATGGCGTAGGAGCGCCTTACCAATACTATGATCGGAAAGATAGACAGTAGAAGAAGTAGGTCTCAGAGTAAAAAACTTAGTCCATTGTGTAGTGTGAAACATAGTGTTTAAGGGGAGTGCGTGACGAGCTGGTCATTTCTGAGCTGAATGAGAATGAGGCAATGCAGTATCATCATGTAAAGGTCTTGGGCGTTTAGATGTGGGACCAGAGTTGGTCCGACGTGGGACGGGCGAGCAACCCGAAAATTGCCGCACCGTAGAGGAAGAAGCTGGAAGCATGGCCAGAGAAGAGAGGAGGTCAGACGTATCAAAAGGGCCAGTCGGAACCCCGGAACCTGAAGCAGGTGACGAACCGGCACCAGCAAGAGGTACAGGGGAATTGGAAGAGTCTGAAGAGTGGTCCAATAATGAGGCAGGGTCAGAACAGGGTGCAGTAACAGGAAGGGGCCCGGGGGTAGTAAGTTCACGGGTTGGGTCGTTCATGATTAGGTTACTGCTTTCTTTTTGTTGTTTTTTTAAATAAAAAAAAAGAAGAAAAGAAAATAAAAAGAAAAAAAAGAATAAAAAAAGGGGGGCGCGTGGAGGAATAGCTCCTAGGAGGAATGAAAGGGGCGTAAATCCCCCTCCGTGCCCAAGAGGACCTCAGCATCGCAAGTAGTGCAGATGAGGCATGAAACCTGTGCCATACCCTACACTTCATGCCAGTAAACCAGCAATCCGGGATAGCAACCTCACATCCACCAAGCCACTTCAGCGGACAAAAGAGAGGGCGGCCGGACACCCGCCACAAAGCATACCTCCTTCAGCCACCACCCCCGGAATCCGAAAGGTGGCCTCCAGAGATACACCCGTCGCCAGAAAGACACCCAAAGCCACCCCACCCGGGAGACGGGAGTGGGATCAGGACATCCCCAGGCGATCCAGATTCCACGGCAAACTACACCACCGCCAAGAACCTCAACGGAATTGGATGGACCACGGTACCCTTCCCCCTTCCTAGGAACCAGAATGCCTGTGGAGAGAATCTCACAGAGTAAAAATGGGAAGGGAATAAGGGAGGGATGAGGAGGAGGAGGAGGAGGAAAGGGAAAAATGGAGGATGGGGAAGATGGGATAGGGGAGGGGGGATTGGGGGGTAATTAGGTTCGGTCTGAGGAAGAAGACCAAGAGGTCCAATTCCTCAGACCGATAGCCTCTTTACCGCGACAAGGAGCCCCCCTTAAAGAGGTTTTCCTAAATTAAATGGCCATTCATAAGATGCAAAGCATTTTTCTTTCTTCCTTTGTGAAGATTGTAGAACAATATCTCGAAAAAGGCTTGGATTCTGCATGTTACACCAGTTTGTGCTTTTCCTTCGATCTCTATTTCAACATTGTATGCTTCTTCTTTATCATCAGCTGAAGACTTACACGGTTGAGGTTGACTATTAATGTGACAGGATGGTTCACATGAAATAGGTGAGACAATAAATTAATTATTTGGGGGTGGGATTAGTGTTTTTTCCCAGGATTTTTCTAACCAGTTTGCATCCCCAAACCCATCTTCAATTCTGAAATCTGTTACCAGCAGCAATTGTCTAATGAGTTTGCCAGCCTTCCTAACAGAGTCTACTGAACGTAGTTTGTCTGCTAATTCATTAACAGTGAGCTTCTATGAGTATACAAGCAGGGACTGATTTTTTTGTTGTGGTATGTGAAACTGAATGTTATCACCAAATATTTTTATCATGTACAATTTTGCTGATTTATTTGTAAGCTGCTGTTATCCTGACTGTTTGTTGGCACAATCACTAATTTCACTCAGGTGAAACATAATTCTGATGATCGAGTTGGGTGAGTGTGAGAGGTTGGTCTACATTATGTCTTACAAAATATTGGTAATCTGAACATATAATTTAAAATAATACTCAAATAACCAAGATGTGCTGTAAAATATTATATTATTCAACACGTAAATATTACCAGTCACCCTTTCTGTCACTTTATTTTGAATATATGAACAAACATATGCACACACATACAGAAGGCTTTCGAAACGGTTCCGCACATGAGATTAGTACAAAAGCTAAAGGCGCAGACAGTAATAATAGGAAAGGCACTGCAATGGGTCAGTTTTCCATAACGGAGTAGTTGAAATTTGTCTTCATTGAACATCATATTGTTTTATATCTTCTTGGAGGTCAGCCGTGTCCTCAATAGATGACAGTCTCATGCAGATCCTAGCATCGTCTGCAAATGATGACACGGTGCTGTGGATTACATCTCTGTCTATGTCTAATATGAGAATGGGGAACAGGATGGGGGCGAGTACTGTGCCTTGTGGAACAGAGCTTTTCACTTTTCACAACAGAGTTAAATATGTTGACCACTACTCTTTGTGTTCGATTAGTTAAAAAGTTGAAGATCCATCTCCACACTTTGCCAGTTATACCTTTAGCATGTGCTATTACACCATGATCGCACTTGTCAAATGATTTTGCAAAGTCTGTGTATATTACATCTGCATTCTGTTTTTCTTCCAGTACATCCAAGATCATATCATAGTGATCCAGTAGTTGCGAGAGGCAGGAGCGACCTGCTCTAAACCCATGTTGCCCTGGATTGTGCAGTTTTTGGGAATTCAAGTGTTTTGCAATCGTGTTTCTTAGCAGTCTTCCAAAGATTTTTATGATGTGGGACTTTAGAGCTATTCTCTATAGTTCTTAGCTAATGCTTTTCTGCCACCTTCATGGAGTGGGGCTACATTCGTTGTTTTTATTGACAGGAATTTCACCCATGTCTAAGCTTCTTCTCCATAGTATACTTAGAGCACGCGAAAGGGGTTTCTTGCAGTTCTTAATGAATACAGAGTTCCACGAGTGTGGGCTGTTTCTAGTATATGTGAATGCCATGACGTAAGGGATAGATTCATTGGTGTTAATGTTTGAAGAGGAAGTGAAGTTAATACGGAGAATTCAAGAAGATGAGGATTAGGTAGAACTACAAAGGGATCTGGACAGGCCGCAACTGGCCCCTGGAGTTTAGGGAAGGACAAAGAAGACCGCAGACTGAGTACAGGCTAGGGGATCAAAGACTGCAAACTCACTCAAGGAAAGAGATCTTAGAGTGAGTATAATACCTAGAACGTCTACTGAGGCGCACATCAACCAAGTAAGTGCTGTAGCATATGGGCGCCTGGCAAACCAATGAATAGCGTTTTGACACCTTAGTTAGGAATTATGCGAGACTCTGTACACAGTGTACGTCAGGCCCATACTGGAGTATGCAGCACCAGTTTGGAACCCACACCTGGTCAAGCACGTCAAGAAATTAGAGAAAGTGCAAAGGTTTGCAACAAGACTAGTTCCAGAGCTAAGGGGATTGTCCTACGAAGAAAGGTTAAGGGAAATCGGCCTGACGACACTAGAGGACAGGAGGGTTAGGGGAGACATGATAACGACATATAAAATACTGCGAGGAATAGATAAGGTGGACAGAGACAAGATGTTCCAGAGAGGGGACACAGAAACAAGGGGTCACAATTGGAAGTTGAAGACTCCTATGAGTCAAAGGGATGTTATGAAGTATTTCTTCAGTCATAGAGTTGTCAGGAAGTGGAATTAGAAAGCGACATAGTGAAGGCAGGAACCATACATAGTTTTAAGACGAGGTTTGATAAAGCTCATGGAGCAGGGAGAGAGAGGACGTAGTAGCAATCAGTGAAGTGGCGGGGCCAGGAGCTATGACTCGACCCCTGCAACCACAAATCGGTGAGTACACACACAGATAAGGAGGAAGGCCCAACGAAAAAACAAAAATGACAAAGCAGCGAAAGTCTGACCCGAAGCTGTTGTATAGCCACATCAGGAAGACAACAACAGTCAAGGATCAGGTAATCAGACTGAGAAAAGAAGGTGGGGAAATTACAAGAAACGACCTACTACAGGATTTTCATCACTACTAGAGGATAGTCAGGAAGTCCCATTACAAAAGGATCTTCCTCACTACTAGAGGGTCTTCCTCACTATACGGTCTTCCACATTATCTTCACTATAAGAGGGGTCTTCCTCATTATCGTCACAGCTATGCGTCTTCCTTACTTATAGAGGATCTTCCTCACTACTAGAGGATAATGAGAAAGACCCACTGCTAGAGGGTGGAAATAAATGGTATAAAATACCGACACAATGGAAAAATAAACACATAAGCAGTATAATGTGATCCTTTATTGACAACGTTTCGCCCACGCAGTGGGCTTTATCGAGTCACAGACAGATCTACCTGGAAAATGAGTAACATGAAGATATATATAGGGTATAGTCAGGTGGAGAATGCTGGGTCAGGTGGAGAAAGCTGCATGTGACAGTCTTAAAAGTAGTGTGATAGTTAAAAACATTGTGTGACTTAAAGGACCTGCAGTGTACCATTCTTGAGTTCTAGGTGGGATAGCGTTGAAGAAGTTTCTTGGCAATAGGTTCAGCTATGTTGTAGAAGCCGTTGTTCTGGTTGAAGTTGTTGGATATACAGATGAGTGATGATTCTAGGATTCTTCGGTATTGCGTGTTGTCTTCTCTGGCGATGAGTCTTGCGTTTCTGTAGTTGATTAAATGGTTGTGTAAATTTCGGTGTTGAACACAGGCATTTCTTGAGTCGTCAGATCTGCCTGCGTACTGGTGTTCTGAAATGCGTGTTTGTAGGTCTCTGGATGTTTCAGAACAACAGTACGCAGGCAGATCTGACGACTCAAGAAATGCCTGTGTTCAACACCGAAATTTACACAACCATTTAATCAACTACAGAAACGCAAGACTCATCGCCAGAGAAGACAACACGCAATACCAAAGAATCCTAGAACCATCACTCATCTGTATATCCAACAACTTCAACCAGAACAACGGCTTCTACAACATAGCTGAACCTATTGCCAAGAAACTTCTTCAACGCTATCCCACCTAGAACTCAAGAATGGTACACTGCAGGTCCTTTAAGTCACACAATGTTTTTAACTATCACACTACTTTTAAGACTGTCACATGCAGCTTTCTCCACCTGACCCAGCATTCTCCACCTGACTATACCCTATATATATCTTCATGTTACTCATTTTCCAGGTAGATCTGTCTGTGACTCGATAAAGCCCACTGCGTGGGCGAAACGTTGTCAATAAAGGATCACATTATACTGCTTATGTGTTTATTTTTCCACTGCTAGAGGGTCTTCCTCACTATCCTCATTACTAGAGGGGTCTTCTTCACTATCCTCAGTACTAGGGGATCTTCCTCACCTGACTAATTTGGGCCAGTAGGTGACTAGGACCTGTCTAGCATGGATCAGAAGGTCTGCTGCAGTGCTCCTTCTTTCTTATATTCTCAGTACTAGATGGTCTTCCTCACTATCCTCAGTACTAGAGGGTCGTCCTCACTATCCTTATTATTCACACTATTAGGGGGTCTTCCTCACTATTCTTACTACTAGAGGAAGACCCTCTAGTAGTGAGAATAGTGAGGAATACCTCCTAGCAGTGAGAATAGTGAGGAATACCCCTAGTAGTGAGAATAGTGAGGAAGACCATCTAGTACTTTGAATAGTGAGGAAGACCCTCTATTACTGAGGATAGTGAGGAAGACCCCTATTACTGAGGATAGTGAGGAAGACCCTCTGTTACTGAGGATAGTGAGGAAGACCCTCTCCCTCTAGTAATGAAGATAGGGAGTAAGACGCTCTAGTAGTGTGAATAGTGAAGAAGACACTCTAGTAGTGTGAATAGTGAGGAAGACCCTCTAGTAGTTAGAATAGTGAGGAAGGCACTCTAGTAGTGAGTATAGTGAGGAAGACCTTTTAGAACAGGGTCTTCCTCATTATCCTCTAGTAGTTAGGAAGATCCTTTATTAGTAAGGAAGACCCTCTACTAAAGAGGATAGTGAGGAAAACCCTCTAGTGGTAAGGATAGTGAGAAAGACGATCTAATACTGAGGATAGTGAAGAAGACCCTCTAGTACTAAGGATAGTGAGGAATACCCTCTAGTAATGAGCATAGTGAGGAAGACCCTCCAGCAGTGGGTTTTTATCACTATTTTCATTACTAGAGAGTGCCTTCCTCACTATTCTCACGACTAGAGGGTCTTCCTCACTATTCACACTACTAGAGTGTCTTCTTCACTATTCTCACGACTAGAGGGTCTTCCTCACTATTCACACTACTAGAGTGTCTTCCTAACAATTCTCACTACTAGAGGGTCTTCCTCACTCTCACTACTAGAAGGTCTTCCTCACTATTCTCACTACTATAGTGTGTTCCTCACTACTAGTGTGATTTCCACGCAACTAGAGTGTGCTCCTCACTACTAGAGTGTGTTCCTCACTACTAGAGTGTGTTCTCCAGTACTAGAGTGCTTTCCTCACTACTAGAGTATGTTCGTCACTACTAGAGTGTGTCCCTCACTACTAGAGTGTGTTCCTCACTACTAGAGTGTGTTCCTCACTACTAGAGTGTGTCCCTCACTACTAAAGTGTGGTCCTCACTACTAGAGTTTTTTCATCGCTACAAGAGTGTTTCCTCACTACTAGAGTGTGTCCCTCACTACTAGAGTGTGGTCCTCACTACTAGAGTTTTTTCATCGCTACAAGAGTGTTTCCTCACTACTAGAGTGTGTTCCTCACTACTAGAATGTGTTCTTCACTACTAGTGTGTGTTCCTCACTACTAGAATGTGTTCCTCACTACTAGAATGTGTTCTTCACTACTAGAGTGTGCTCCTCACTACTAGAGTGTGTTCCTCACTATTAGAGCATGTTCCTCACTACTAGAGTGTGTTCGTCACTACTAGAATGTGTTCTCCACTACTAGAGTGTGTTCCTCACTACTATAGTATGGTCTTCACTACTAGAGTGTGTTCCTCACTACTAGTGTTCCTCACTACTAGAGTGTGTTCCTCACTACTAGAGTGTGTTCCACACTACTAGAGTGTGTTCCTCACTACGAGGGTTTTTTCATCGCTACTAGTGTGTTTTCCTCACTACTAGAGTGTGTTACTCACTACTAAAGTGTATTCCTCACAACTAGGGTGTTTCCTCACTACTAGAGTGTGTTCCTCACTACTAGAGTTTGTTCTTCACTTCTAGAGTGTGTTCCTCACTACTAAAGTTTGTTCTTCACTACTAGAGTGTGTTCCTCACTACTCGAGTGTGTTTCTCTCTATCCTCAGTACTAGAGCGTGTTTCTCACTATCTTCACTACTAGAGTGTGTTTCTCTTTATCCTCAGTACTAGAGCGTGTTTCTCACTATCTTCACTACTAGAGTGTGTTCTTCACTATTAGAGTTTGTTTTTCACTACTAGAGTGTGTTATTCACTACCAGAGTGTGTTCCTCACTACTAGAGTGTGTTCTTCACTACTAGAGTTTGTTCTTCACTACTAGAGTGTGTTCCTCACTATCCTCACTACTAGTGTGTGTTCCTCACTATCCTCACTACTAGAGTGTGTTCTTCACTACTAGAGTTTGTTTTTCCCTACTAGAGTGTGTTCTTCACTACTAGAGTGTGTTCGTCACTACTAGAGTGTGTTCATCACTACTAGAGTGTGTTCTTCACTATTAGAGTGTGTTTTTCACTACTAGAGCGTGTTACTACTAGAGTGTGTTCTTCACTACTAGAGTGTTACTACTAGAGTGTGTTCCTCACTACTAGAGTGTGTTCCTCACTCAACATGTATGTTAGCCCTCACTCCCTGTACTTGTAATGGGTCACTATCACTGCCCTCACTGCCAAGGCGTCAACTTAACAACCTTGAAAACAATGGCTCACCTACATTACTCTGACCTCCATCGCTCCATTGTTTACATGTCGGGCAACCTCTCAATCCTCTCTATTAGTGGGTCATCCTCAGTACCCTCAGGACTACTGGGTCACATTTGCTATTGTAACTACTAGTTTGGTCACCCTAACTACTGTTGAGTAACTGTCACTACTATTTGGTCTTTGTCACTTCTACTCTGCTAAACTGACATCTTGTGGGTTATTATTACGCGCACAGGTGTAGACTGTGGACTCCATCCCTTTCCGTAATGCTAAAACTACTTAGGAAACCCGCAAAAAGACAGAGAATATATGAATGTATTTCCTTCACTAAAATAAGCTCGTATTTACACTGTATATCGCCTTTGTACTGTATTTACAATTATGTACAATGATGCAAATGCAAACACAAGACGCGGCGATCCGTGGAGACCAGCAGTGAAGGTAAGTCTGCCAAAGCGGCTTCACGAGCGTTCTACGTCGCTTCACAGCTTTGGCACCTGGTTCAATAGTCGCGAGGCTTGCCTATATGGGTGTGACAAACGCTGAATAAAATATTCTATTAAAATACACAAATAATCCGCACGTAGGAGACATTTTTGCTCTTTGGCCTCATGACTCTAATCTCTTCCAACCATTTCTTGATGCCCTTTATAATTTGTCCCTTAAATTAAGTTAAAGCTGAATGGGGACAGGTCACAAGTAGCGTTCCAGAAGATTTAGCTTTGAGCCCATCGGTAATAATAATTTACATTTATGACCATGACGAAGGAATAACAACTGGCATGAACAAATTCGCTGCTGGCACAACAATAGGCCAGAGTGGATTCTAAGGACAATGTCAGCTAGGAGGATTTAACAAATTAATTTTACGGTCTAAAAATTGGCAGATGAAGTTTAATGTGGACAAGTGTAAAGCCCTAATCTTTGGGGACTGAATGATTATACATACTGTGAAAAAGTCTCGCGAGTAAAGGAAGGACAAAATCTGAATCCAAGATAACAACGAATAAGTGTGCGCAATAATGTGCACGTCTCTCCAGTGCTACCCTGTACTTTGCGGCTACATATTTCATCCTCTCAATCACTGTCTTTCCCTCTTGTTCTCTTTTCCACTGTTTCTCCCATCCATCCTACGCTGCTTCCCTCTCCACTGTTAGTTCCAACAAGGTATTCGAAACTCAGGATCGTATGGCCTCTAGCACTATATAACATCCCCAGTTGGTAAGAAAGACACAGGCAAAAGTTAGGCATCTTTATTTCAAAACGTTTCTCCTACACAATAGGCTGCTTCAGTAGAGTACAGAAAATAGGCAGGAGCAGTAGAGATGTGAAGACGATGTAATCAGTCCATCACCCTTGAAGACGTTGATTTGAAGTTGTCAGTCCCTCAACCTGGAGAAGAGTTCTGTTCTATAGTCTGACTATGGAACAGAGCTCTTCAAGCTGAGGTACTGACAATCTCAAATCTACGTCTTCAAAGGTGATGGACTGATACATGGTCTTCACATCTCTACTGCTCCTGCCTATTTTCTGTACTCGACTGAAGAAGCCTACTGTGTAGGCGAAACGTTTCGGAATAAAGTTGCTTAACTGTTGCCTATGTGTCTTACCAACCTGTGGGTATTGTATATCATTTTGATATTCAATATCTCCTGTGTAAAAGCAATTCAGAGTGAACTAGTGGTTTTACCCTGCTCAAGTAGGCCCATTTGGCCACATTATCTCCAACCTCGTCAAGTTTGGTGACTGGCTCATATAGTAAGCCTCAACATCACGGTAAGTTTGTACAAGTGTAAAATGTTGAAACATAGACCACTGACGGTGATGTCCACCGCATCTTGTCCAACTCAAAGTAGCATGAACAGCAGAAGTCTTGAGAGTCAGTCTCAGGATTATCATTACTGAGTGTCTTGCTAGCTTCATAGACGGATAATGTCCTAGTCAACACCAGCACTTTCTTCTAGAGCACTGCAGAAGCGAATGGGTCCGATAGTGGGAGCTCACGACACTGCTCAAAGACCGGAAAAGAAGTCAACAGGCAGCAAAACCTCAGACATTACCTCATGAAGTTCTTTACAGAAATAATTTTCTAGCCAGCAAAAGCTTGCTGAACACTAAAAGTTGACACTAGTAGATATACGATGAACATATAAATAACACTAGATCAGTGGCCACTTACTTTTATAACCCTAACCTCCCCGCCCCTCCCACCTATTTCCCAATTTCCATCCTTACCCATCCCTCTACCTTCCCCATCTTACCGACGCTCAGGTCAATCAAGCTCCAAGATCAGTCAAAACACTTTACCAGTGAAGACTGAAGTCGGCGAGAGACAGCCAGGAAGTTTTGAACAGTCGGATAACCATCAACTGTCGGAGCCTTATACAAACGGATCACAAACTGTGAGCCAGATACTGTTGAAGGGTGGTGTGCGTGGCAACCAAGAACACGGCGCCACCACAGCGATGGACACAGACAAGGGTGATTACGAAGCACTAATAGAAGATGAATCCCGGTGGAGGCAGCGTTGCCTTGCACACATACGCGCCTCACCTTCATATCCTCAATATTATGAAACCTTTTACGCGCATGCAGCATACAGCCATTTTCTGCTCAGAGAGACTCACCAATATACCAATCTGGCGGAAGTACCAGCAGACCTCTGCTCAGGGACTAGTTTGTCAGGCTAGTGTGTCAGAAGTGTGCTAACTTCTGCTCATGACACTGCTCCACCAGTGTCATCCGCACCAGACTTACTTGGCAAAATCGTCAATCAAGTTCTGATCAAATACTCACCAGTTTAGTGGAAACATAAGCAGACGTCTGCTCAGGGACTAGTTTGTCAGGCTAGTATGTCAGACGGGTGCAGACTTCTGCTCAGGGATTACCTTATTAAACAGGGGCTAGTGTGTCAAAAGTATACCAACTTTTGCTCAGGGACTAGCTTGTAATATAGAGGCTAGTGTGTCAGAAGTATATGCTGACTCCTGCTCAGGGACTAGCTTGTAATACAGAGGCTAGTGTGTCAGAACTATACCAACTTCTGCTCAGGGACTAGCTTGTAATATAGAGGCTAGTGTGTCAGGAGGCATAGGCAGGTTCCTGCTCAGGGACTAACTTGTACTATAGAGGCTAGTGTGTCAGAAGTATACCAACTTCTGCTCAGGGACTAGCTTGTAGCATAAAGGCTAGTATGTCAGGAAGCATGCACAAAATACTAATACTGGAAGTGAAACCTTTATTCAGGCAAGAACAACGACGTCTTTAAATAAATACGAAGAACATCTGGCTCTTCCTGAAGTGTTGGTCGCGTCTCTACGTTCATGTCAGTATGCTGGACATGAATACCTCCAAAGTGACCTCTTCCAAGCGACGAAGGAAGTTCCAAGCGAGATACTCAGAAAATGCAGCAGCACAAGACAATGTGGCATGTCTTAAGGTTCAGACGAACTGCTCCTCTAAGCGTCCTCATAACTGAGTCACAACACAAGTTGCTGGAGCAACGACTCACAGTGGAAGACAATCGCTGGCTCACACACGAGGAAAACAATACGAGAAGGCACATGTCGCTTGCCATAAGTTCCTCTGACAAGTCCGACTCAAACAGTGACTTTTCCGGCTTAAACATCCTGTCAAGAACACTTTTTAATGTCTGACAGTAGTTTGACATTTCCTTAAGCAAATTCTTTTGAAGAATTCTATGTGGTGTCTCCCGTGACTAGCGTGTCACCCGTGACTTCTCTCTCCAAGAGTAGCTCTTACAGTTTTTTCCTCACCTCCACTGAACACTCGTTCCGGAGGACCAGAGGTGATAATCTCACACCACACACTGTTTCCATAAAAGTTTGAACAAATACAAGTTTTGCTTCTCTCGTTTCCCAAATTACTTAGTGAGCTCATTACTCCCGAATTTTTAAGTCTCACCAAAATGACTAAAATGTTCTTGGTCTCAATAGGGGCGAAAACAACACCAACAGTGCTTACTCCCGTCGTGTGGATGCTCAGGACCCTGGGCTACAGGTACTGAGAGGACCCTGGCTTACAACAGAGGGAGACAAATCAATCCCCAGAGCTCCAACCGTATAGGGAGTCACTTGCCAAAATCACTTTTTTCACTCTGCCCAATAATTGTGTCGCCAATATCAATAGTAATGGGGAAGAGACAGTTCCTTATACCCCGTAGTTGCTTATCTTCTGGGTGAGTGGTAAGTGAGCCAAACATCAGAAGCCATCCTTTCTGAGTCAACCTCGAAAATTAGCAACTTTTCATTCCGCAGATTTCTCTTTACGGATTGCCATACTATTTCTTAAGGTCATCCAATTTAACCAGAAAGAAAGAATTATTTCTGTTCCTCAGTGTTCATTTTCCTTGGATCAAAGGATCCCGGACAGGCCCCCACTTCTTACGATCTGGGCACGTCTAGGGCCTGTTCCGCCCAGGCAAGTACAAGAACTTTACATCAAGTTATAAAAGAAATGAAAAGGAATCAATAGGAACGAAATAATCACAATACTTCTTTCTGGTTTTTATTAACTTCCTTAATAATCCGTAGAAGGTTTTGTATAAAGTATTTAAAATGGAGTCTCCATGAAACAGTATTTACAAACAAGTTTAACCTAAGTTCACTTATTAATGAAGTGTGCAATATTCAATCTTCTTTCTCATTTATCACACTAAATGGCTCTAGAATCGCAAGACGTTCTTATCACCTAACATAACACTTTACCTGACTCCTTCCCACGTAGATTATTCACAACTCTTAATTAGAAACCACTTTTCAGATAAATAAATGGAAAAGAAATGTTTTCACACTTAAAGAAGGTTCCCAATGAATCTATTTCCAAGGACAATCACACAGTCCTCTAAGACTATGTCGCTTAAACTTGCTTCTACTAAATCTAGAGACAAACTCTAGCATCTGCAATACAGCAACACACGCACTCTTAGTACGAGCACCACTAGAGACATATTCCAAAGTCTTCACAACTGCACCACACTCACTCTTGCTGTGAGCGCCAATAGAGACATTTTCCAGTGTCTCTACAACTGCAACACACTCAGACTCGCTATGAGCGGCGTTAGAGACAAACTCCCGTGTCTCCATAACTACAACGCACACTCTTTGAGCCGCGACAGAGACGAACATCAGCGTCTCACTTACTACATCGCACTCACTTGCTTTGAGCGACAACAGAGACGAACCCCAGCGTCTCACTTACTACATCGCACTCACTTGCTTTGAGCGATAACAGAGACGAACCCCAGCGTCTCACTTACTACAGCGCACTCACTTGCTTTGAGCCGCGACAAAGACAAACACCACTCAAGGTGCTGGAGGCTCACACAGGAACCTCACAGAGGACAGAAGAATAAATCCTGGAACCAAGGTCTTCTCAGGAAATGTGAGAGAGGACCGCCCTCCATGAAAGTCTCACTGAGGACTGAAGGCTCACTGAAGGATCACTGACTGATCACTGACTGCTGACTCGATGATGACTGAATGACGTTTGACTCACCACAGACAAATCACTGCTTGCTGACTCGTTGACTACTGAATACTCTCTCCCTGAGGTGTAGCCGGTGGCCCACTCATTGGGTACGATGACGTGGTAAGGCGGGAATTCCTGACCTGTTAACGAGCGGATGGATAGTTAACTATACGTCAAATAAAACCCTACCTAGACGTACAGGAGACATACAATTTGCCAATATAACGCAAACCTAAGAACACTCCAGAAGGATTTGAATAGATTGATGCAGTGGTCGGAGAAGTAACAGATGCAGTTTAATATAGACAAATGCAAAGTTCTAAATGTTGGACAGGAAAATAACCATGCCACATATAAACTAAATAATGTAGATCTTAATATTACGGATTTAGGAGTTCTGGTTAGCAGTAATCTTAAACCAAGACAACAGTGCATAAGTGTTCGCAATAAAGCTAACAGAATCCTTGGCTTCATATCAAGAAATATAAATAATAGAAGTCCTCACGTTGTTCTTCAACTCTATATATCTTTGGTTAGGCCTCATTTAGATTATGCTCCACAGTTTTGGTCACCGAATTACAGAATGGATATAAATGCACTAGAAAACATACAAAGGAGGATGACAAAGTTGATCCCATGTATCAGTGTACTCACCTAGTTGTACTCACCAAGTTGTGATTGCAGAGTTCAAGTCATAGCTCCTGGCCCCGCATCTTCATTGGCCGCTACTGGGTCACTCTCCCTGCGCCATGTGCTTTATCATACCTCTTCTTAAAGCTATGAATGGAACCTGCCTCCACTACATCGCTTCCCAAATTATTCCACTTCCCGAACACTCTGTGACTGAAGAAATACTTCCTAACATCCTTGTGATTCATCTGAGTCTTCAACTTCCAACTGTGTCCCCTTGTTTCTGTGTCCCATCTCTGGAACATTCTGTCTCTGTCCACCTTGTCAATTCCTCTCAGTATTTTATATGTCGTTATCATGTCCCCCCTATCTCTCCTGTCCTCCAATGTTGTCAGGTCGATTTATCTTAACCTCTCCTCGTAGGACATACCCCTATGCTCCGGGACTAGTCTTGTTGTAAATTTTTGCACTTTCTCTAGCTTCTTTACGTGTGTGTGTGTGTGTACTCACCTATTTGTACTCACCTGTTTGTGGTTGCAGGGGTCGAGTCATAGCTCCTGGCAACGCTTCTTCACTGATTGCTACTAGGTCTTCTCTCTCCCTGCTCCATGAGCTTTATCAAACCTCGTCTTAAAATTATGTATGATTCCTGCCTCCACTACGTCGCTTTCTAGGCTATTCCACTTCCTGACAACTCTATAACTATTGGAGGATAGATGGGCTAGTGAGAGTGTAGGCAATGGGGTCGAAAATGTATGGGGTAGATTTAAAAAATGTAGTGTTAGAGTGTTCAGCAGAAGTTTGTGGTTACAGGCGAGTGGGTGCGGGAGGGAAGAGGAGCGATTGGTGGAATGATGATGTAAAGAGAGTAGTAAGGGAGAAAAAGTTAGCATATGAGAGGTTTTTACAAAGTAGAAGTGATGCAAGGAGGGAAGAGTATATGGAGAGAAAAAGAGAGGTTAAAAGAGTGGTGAAGCAATGTAAAAAGAGAGCAGATGAGAGAGTGGGTGAGATGTTATCAGCAAATTTTGTTGAAAATAAGAAAAAGTTTTGGAATGAGATTAATAAGTTGAGGAAGCCTAGAGAACAAATGGATTTGACAGTTAAAAATAGGAGAGGAGAGTTATTAAATGGAGAGTTAGAGGTATCGGGAAGATGGAGAAAATATTTTGAGGATTTGTTAAATGTTGATGAAGACAGGGAAGCTGTGATTTCGTGTGTAGGGCAAGGAGGAATAACATCTTGTAGGAGTGTGGAAGAGCCAGTTGTGGGTGTAGGGAAAGTTCGTGAGGCAGTGGGTAGAATGAAAGGGGGTAAGGCAGCTGGGATTGATGGGATAAAGATAGAAATGTTAAAAGCAGGTGGGCATATAATTTTGGAGTGGTTGGTGCTATTATTTAATAAATGTATGGAAGAGGGTAAGGTACCTAGGGATTGGCAGAGAGCGTGTATTGTTCCTTTGTATAAAGGCAAAGGGGACAAAAGAGAGTGCAAAAATTATAGGGGAATAAGTCTGTTGAGTGTACCTGGTAAAGTGTATGGTAGAGTTATTATTGAAAGAATTAAGAGTAAAACAGAAAGCAGGATAGCAGATGAACAAGGGGCTTTAGGAAAGGTAGGGGTGTGTAGACCAAGTGTTTACAGTGAAACATATAGGTGAACAGTATTTGGATAAGGGTAAAGATGTTTTTGTGGCATTTATGGATTTGGAAAAGGCGTATGATAGGGTAGATAGGGGGCAATGTGGCAGATGTTGCAGGTGTATGGAATAGGAGGAAGGTTACTGAAAGCAGTGAAGAGTTTTTATGAGGATAGTGAGGCTCAGGTTAGAGTGTGTAGGAGGGAAGGGGACTATTTCCCAGTAAAAGTGGGCCTTAGACAAGGATGTGATGTCACCGTGGTTGTTCAATATATTTATAGATGGGGTTGTAAGAGAAGTGAATGCGAGGGTCTTGGCAAGAGGTGTTGGGCTAAAAGATAAAGAAGCAAATACAAAGTGGGAGTTGTCACAGTTGCTTTTTGCTGATGACACTGTGCTTTTGGGAGATTCTGAAGAGAAGCTGCAGAGGTTGGTGGATGAATTTGGTAGGGTGTGTAAAAGAAGAAAATTGAAAGTGAATATAGGAAAGAGTAAGGTGATGAGAATAACAAAAAGAATAGGTGACGAAAGATTGGATATCAGATTGGAGGGAGAGAGTATGGAGGAGGTGAATGTATTCAGATATTTGGGAGTGGACATGTCGGCGGATGGGTCTATGAAGGATGAGGTGAATCATAGAATTGATGAGGGGAAAAGGGTGAGTGGAGCACTTGGAGTCTGTGGAGACAAATAACCTTGTCCATGGAAGTAAAGAGGGGAATGTATGAGAGTATAGTTATACCAACGCTCTTATATGGGTGTGAAGCATGGGTGATGAATGTTGCAACGAGGAGAAGGCTGGAGGCAGTGGAGATGTCATGTCTGAGGTCAATGTGTGTGTGAATATAATGCAGAGAATTCGGAGTTTGGAAATTAGGAGGAGGTGCAGGATTACCAAAACGATTGTCCAGAGAGCTGAGGAGGGGTTGTTGAGGTGGTTTGGACATGTAGAGAGAATGGAACGAGACAGAGTGACTTCGAGAGTGTATAAATCTGTAGTGGAGGGAAGGCGGGGTAGGGGTCGGCCTAGGAAAGGTTGGAGGGAGGGGTAAAGGAAGTTTTGTGTGCGAGGGGCTTGGATTTCCAGCAAGCATGTGTGAGCGTATTTGATAGGAGTGAATGGAGGCATATGGTTTTTAATACTTGACGTGCTGTTGGAGTGTGAGCAAAGTAACATTTATGAAGGGATTCAGGGAAACCGGCAGGCCGGACTTGAGTTCTGGAGATGGGAAGTACAGTGCCGGCACTCTGAAGGAGGGGTGTAAATGTTGCAGTTTTATAACTGTAGTGTAAAGCACCCTTCTGGCAAGACAGTGATGGAGTGAATGATGATGAAAGTTTTTCTTTTTCGGGCCACCCTGCCTTGGTGGGAATCGGCCGATGTGTTAATAAAAAAAAAAAAAATCCCTTTGACTCATAGGAGTCTTCAACTTCCAATTGTGACCCCTTGTTTCTGTGTCCCCTCTCTGGAACATCTTGTCTCTGTCCACCTTATCTATTCCTCGCAGTATTTTATATGTCGTTACCATGTCTCCCCTAACCCTCCTGTCCTCTAGTGTCGTCAGACCGATTTCCCTTTACCTTTCTTCGTAGGACAATTCCCTTAGCTCTGGGACTAGTCTTGTTGCAAACCTTTGCACTTTCTCTAATTTCTTGACGTGCTTGACCAGGTGTGGGTTCCAAACTGGTGCTGCATATTCCAGTATGGGCCTGACGTATATGGTGTACAGAGTCTTGAATGATTCCTTGGTGAGGTATTGGAACGCTATTTTTAGGTTTGCCAGCCGCCCGTATGCTGCAGCAGTTATCTGATTGATGTGTGCCTCAGGAGATGTACTCAGTATTATACTCACCCCAAGATCTTTTTCCTTGAGTGAGATTTGCAGTCTTAGGCCACCTAGAATATACTCTGTCTGCGGTCTTCTTTGCCCTTCCCCGATCTTCATGACTTTACATTTGGCAGGGTTAAATTCAAGGAGCCAGTTACTGGACCAGGCTTGAAGCTTGTCCAGGTCTCTTTGTAGTCCTGCCTGATCCTCGACTGATTTTATTCTTCTCATTTACTTCACATCATCTGCAAACAGGGACACTTCTGAGTCTGAGTGTGTGTGTGTGTGTGTGTGTATGTGTGTGTGTGTGTGTGTGTGTGTGTGTGTACTCACCTAATTGTACTCACCTAATTTTCAACAAAATTCGTTGATAACATCTCACCCACCCTCTCATTTGCTCTTTTTTTACATTGCTTCAGCACTCTCTAAACCTCTCTTTTTCTCTCCATATTCTCCTCCCTCCTTGCATCACTTCTACTTTGTAAAAACCTCTCATATGCTAACTTTTTCTCTCTTACTATTCTCTTTACATCAATCAATCATCAATCGCATTATTCTTAAACTTACCCCATACCTCTTCTACCCCATTGCCTATACTCTAACTAGCCCATCTGTCCTCCAACAGTTGTTTATATCTTACCCTAACTGCCTCCTCCTTTAGTTTATAAATCTTCACTTCTTTCTTACTTGCTGTTTCCATTCTCCTTGTATCCCATCTACCTTTCACTCCCACTTTAGCTACAACTAAAAATTGATCTGATGTATCTGTGGCCCCTCTATAAACATGTACATCCTGAAGTCTACCCAACAGTCTTTTATCTACCAATATGTAGTGTAACAAACTACTGTCATTTCGCCCTACATCATATCTTGTGTGTGTGTGTGTGTGTGTGTGTTCTCACCCAATTGTGGTTGCAGGGGTCAAATCATAGCTCCTGGCCTTGCCTCTTCACTGGTTGCTGCTAGGTCACTCTTCCTGCTCCATGAGCTTTATCATAACTCTTCTTAAAGCTATGTATGGATCCTACTTCCACTACTTCACTTCCCAGACTATTCCACTTCCTGACAACTCTGTGACTGAAGAAATACTTCCTAACATCCTTGTGATTCATCTGAGTCTTCAACTTCCAACTGTGACCCCTTGTTGCTGTGTCCCATCTCTGGAACATTCTGTCTCTGTCCACCTTGTCAATTCCTCTCAGTATTTTATATGTCGTTATCATGTCCACCCTATCTCTCCTGTCTTCCAGTGTCGACAGCTGGTCGATTTTCCTTACCCTCTCCTCGTAGGACATGCCCCTTAGCTCTGGGACTAGTCGTGTTGCAAATCATTGCACCTTCTTTAGTTTACTTACGTGCTTGGCTAGGTGGGGGTGTATGTCTGTGTGTGTGTACTCATCTAATTGTGGTTGGAGGGGTCGAGTGTGTGTGTGTATGTGTGTGTGGGGGAGGGGGAATGTGCATGAATGAGGGAATTCGTCCGTATGCTTGCATACGGACGTGCTTCTTTTCTTTCCCATCAGATAACAGCATACCAAAATTTTTCACACATATAATGAACTTTTTCCCTCTTACAAACCATCACTTATGCTCATAAATCCTTCTGGATCACGCGCACTTTATGTATGTATTTACGATCTTCTTAAACCCTAGTCACTCACCTCAGAATATTACCGTACATTTACCAACAATTATTGCAGTAGTCCCACACATTATACATGACTCGATTCTTATGATACATGGACATTTATCTTCGCCGTTTAGTATACGCCTGGAGGAGGAGGGCAATATTTATGTTATGTTTTTACACCTGAGGCCCAGTCTTATCTCAGTAACAGGAGAGCATCTCTGTATGTACGTTCACTATTTTAATGTTATCGTAGTCATTATCATAATCATCATTATCGTCATCATCATCAACATCGTCATCATTAACATCCTTATAATTAACATTATAATCATCGTTATCGCCATTATTATAATCATATTTATTATCATCATTTGCATCATCACCATCATCGTCATCATCATTATCTTCACCATCATCATCGTTATCGTCATCATCACCATTAAAACCATCATTATCGTCATCGACGTCTTTGTTGTCGTTGTGGTCATTATTATAATCAAGATCGTCATCATTATCAAGATTAATAGACTGAAGGCATCGACTCAAGGTTGAGGGACTAATTACCTCAAACTCCTTGTCTTCCACCAATCATCTCTTTACTGGACTGAGGAAGCCTCTTGTTGGCGAAACGTTTTCACGATCAAGATACCCAAATGTTTTAGTTTTGGTGCAGGTTGTGTCGTAAACTCTGTCAATAATGAAAAATTTATGAAACTATAATTATAAGTTTCTAAAAATATCACAAACTGTTTGCAGATTAAACACTGCAACAATTTTCAAGCAGCGCTAGTAAGGCTTGTGGGTGAACGATGACTTTTGAAAAGGAAGGATAATCACCCTTTTTACTGTACAGGTAAAACACCATTGGACAAAATCCGACAGATAAGATGCAAGAGAAAGGCTAATGTAGTAAGATACAATTGTTCCAGCATGAGAACAACAACATCAGGCTCAGGCTGCGTCGATGTGAGCTCGCTCGTATAATATGAAGCGAGCACTGTAAGGTTCTTTATTATGATAAGCGAGGTCCAATGGGAGTAAAGGCTCCTTAAAGTGAAGAAAGGTGGGAGATCAATGAAGCACTTAAGAAACACGAGCTTATTACATGGGAAATACGGGCAGCGGAGGTCTCGGTAATTCATGACAAGAATGTCTGTTTATTAGACTATCTACTTCTGTCTACATTATAGACTAATGTGCATTGTATAGGTGTGTGATTCAGGGATAGAACAGCAGAACGCTCCTTCCCCAACCTCCTTTCCTTATGCCCACTGTTGACATGATTACAGCTAACTAAAAAACAAAAAACAAATGGGAAAAAAATGGTACAGAATTTACAGAAGATTAGTAGTTTCCTCACTTCTTTTTTGTTGTTGTGGCCTTCCTGTCCACAACGTTGTGGCCTTCCTGTCCACAACGTTGTGGCCTTCCTGTCCACAACGTTGTGGTCGTCCTGTCCACAACGTTGTGGTTGTCTTGTCCACAACGCCTCAACTGTTAGCTTTTCACTTTCTTCTGTGAAGACATCAGTGGCGTAAGCCGAGTATGTTACATTTTATTTGTCGTTCGTCACACAACCATTTGGAAAGATCCCTCGAAAAGTGAAGTGGCAGTTAAGAGTGTAGCAGTTCTGGGGCCCCACTGATGTGAATTTTATCTAGTTCAATCTGATAATAATGTGGAAGCCGGCTACTTCAGCCCACTTGGCTGAGTGGCAAAGTTATCTATACAATGGTCATGACCACTCATGCTTTCTCTTGAATTCATTATTTCACTGTGACTCTTTAATTAATCGTTTACATAGTTCACAGTGTAAATATTGGTGACGGAGTACATGCGTAAAGATATCTACCCATGCTGTGTTTGCCTTGCCCTTGCTTTGCCCTGCTGATTACTTTGTTTACTTAGGAAACCTTCGGAACATTGGGCAAGTTTGCTCTAAAATTCCTGAGTTAGGTGAAAAACACATCACAGAAACCAAGGACCCCAGAGCAGCACGCTTCCTCTTTTAGAAATTCAGTGCTGCGATCCAGAGGGAAAAAATCCAGCTGCATTCTGGGCCCATGACCCTTATCCAGGGAGCTGGATGAAGTATTTGAGATGTAAGCTCTGACATGTCACGTCGGCTAGCAGAGCCACCTCTCATGCTATTGATTGATTGAACTGGACAGCTGGGTCCCTGAACTGCTATATTCTTAATTGCTAGTTTAATGGTTGAGAGATGTATGATACATGTCGAATTATTTGTAACATACTTCAACCAAACAACCCGGGTTCAATTTCGAGCGAGGAGAGGCGGAACGTGAGGTGTACTGACCTTTCCATATCTCCCCCTAAGTTTATGACACATCAGGAAATTACACCATTGGAGAAAATTTGAAGCCTTTGAGTTGAGTTATTCTCCAGTAATGGCAGAGGTTCGAATGATTCCAAACATAATTTACAATTTTACTACATGAACTAACTTACCTGCCCACATGAGAAATGTATTTTACTATTTTCATCCTTAAATACATCAGCCGATTAATTCCGATCCTAATTATTTGACAAATAAAAAAATCACTCTTCTACAGATAAAATCATCAAATCTGTGATTAAACATCTCAAGTGTATTGTTCTTTATCCTAGTTTTCTTTGGCAACTTTTTCGAATATTTGTATCAGCGCTACTGAGGATTTTCAAAGTTACCTGAGTAATTCAAGGATTCTGGGCACAGGTAAACAACGTTGGTCATATACCACCTGGAGATGTCGACTCTTCCAAAGAATTGGTCTTCATTTCAGTACAAAGATTTTAAATAATTTGAATCCGATTGGATTAGGTATTCTGGAGTTATAATCAATTATTTGTATTGTAATCATAACTAAGCGTTAAACCCATAAGGAGTTATAATCAAAATTAAATAAAAACGCTGAGGGAAGAAATAAGTTCAAGCAGCTTGAATAAACAATAGAGAATTCAAAAGTCCCTCTGTAATACAACACAAATTAATCGAAACTATATAAGAAATCTCATAAAAAGTGATTTAAGTTGGAATTTTTTTGAAAAAATATAAGTAAGAAAATGTTTTCTCATTGACGAATATAATTTAAACAATCCTTTGCTTTTTGAAGTTAATGATACTTATAGATTTAAAATTTATTTGGAAAATAAATGTTTTTATAATTAATCAAAATAAGGAATACTTAAGTGGGGAACACAGTGTTGCAGCTTCTATCCATTTATTTTTTTTATCTTCAGTTAAAATTCTTCTATAAGAGATTAAGGAATTTGAAGCACAAAGTTAATTTCATTTTCTACATTGTTTTCACTTTTATTTTAAATGAAAAATATACAGACTTTTAAATTTATTTCTTTAATAAAATGCTGTACAAAAGTAATTTCCACTATTGGGGATTAACTTGTTAATAATATAGGTTAATATTATTCGAGTGATAATTCTGTTCAGTCTGTATTGCTCATAATTCTTAATATATATCACAATTCAAAGTTCTATTATTCATAAAACCATCGTAAATATGTTGCTATAAAAATACCGTCCTACCTGTTTTAGGCGTTTTTTCAACCAGTTGCGTGAATAACAACTGGTTGAGTTTGTATATACGGCTGATAAAATACATTATTTGGGAGAGTAAATAATAACCTACGCATAAATAATATTACGTAAGAAAACATTGTAGCAAGTTGATGTCATTGTGATTGTCTAATATTTTCAGGGGAAGTGCGAAACGCGAAGATGAGAATGAGAATAGATGGATATTAGCTATGGTATATCAACGTCCCTTAGAATAGAAGCTGTCAAGGTTGCTTATGACAATGATGCTGCTCGTCATCCCAGGCAGAGATAATGGTGGGCAGTGGTACCATGTTAAGTATCCAGCCCTATCGTCAGAGAAACCACAGGCAGGAATATTGTTGTTTTGTGAAAAACAATGAATAAATAAGATACATTGACAGTGATAGGAATTACTTATTAAACAGGAATGCATCATAATTTTTTTTATAGAACGTAACACATTCTAAGCTGTAAAACATACTCAAGGAAAAGGATCTTGGGGTTAGCATCACACCTCGCACATCTGAGGCGCACATCAACCAAATAACTGCCGGAGCATACAGGCGCCAGGCAAACCTGAGAACAGTGTTTCGACATCTATGTAAGACGTTATTGACAACACTGTACACCGTGTACGTCAGTCCCATATTGGAGTCCACAGAACCAGTATGGAACCCACATCTGGTCAGACACGTCAACAAATTTGAAAAAGTGCAAAGGTTTGCAACAAGACTAGTTCTGGAACTGACAGGTTTGTTCTACGAGGAGAGGTGAAGGGAACTCAACCTGACAACACTGGAGGACAGGAGGGAGAGGGACGACATCATAACGACATATAAAATACTGAGAGGAATTGACAAGGTGGATAGGGAGAGAATGTTTCAGAAATGTGACACAGCAACTGGGAGTCATAAGTGGAAGATGAAAACTCAGACGAGTCATAGGGATGTTAGGAAGTACTTCTTCAGCCAAAGAGTTGTCAGGAAGTGGAACAGTCTGGAGAGTGATGTAGTGGAGGCAGAATCCATACATAGCTTAAAGAAGAGGTATGATTAAGCTCATGATCCAGGGAGAAAGTAGACCTAGTAACGACCAGTGAAGAGGCGGGGCCAGGAGCTATGACTCGACCTCTACAGACACAATTAGGTGAGAAGAATTAGGTGGGCACAATCACAAACACAGATCTCCCTCAACCCTATGCCCCCCACTTCCCAACCAAACACAAATACCTAAACAAACCACACTGTGATGTTATTTGACTGTCACACAATTCAGACATCAACGGATGTCCTGTTACTGCCTGGCACCACAGTAGCCAGTGTTAATACAGGTCATCCAACCACATGATGACATCACATGAGAGGCGACCTAGCTTGAAGAAAGCAGTGGTGGTTGATATTTCTTAGAACTCTAATACTGTGTTGGCAATCTTAGCTTTTATGGAGGTCACGCTGTGTGCCAGTGAGGGGTCATAGTACCTGTAGCTAGATGATGGCTGGTTTCGACTGTTTAACGACTCTGTTTATGTAAGTGTATATTGGATATCATCAGTTAATTGTATTCTCCAGTCATAATATTCTTGTATCATCCCCAGTTATCTTAATATTAAATACCTTTCTCATTGACAAAGTATATTTTAGAATAAAAATATAATAAATTGTAATCAAGTGAAAAAAAAATATTCACTGTCCACATCTTAAAGCTTTTATTCTTAATTAAGAAAGAGTTAAGTATAAGTGACTAAAGTCTATAGTAGTGAGTAGTTATGGGAGATGAGGTAGTTTACTTACCAGTGCAGCTCATTACCAATACCAATATGTTTAGGATAACGAGGGACCGACTTCCACCATTCTCCATCCTCTCCCGTTACTTCCATTTCACTGTCCCCAATAAATGACAACTCTACACCCAGTGTCCCCACATCTCACTAGCACAAATACCATCCTCACAGCATCCTTTCACAAAATACCAACGTGCCTTCTATACCCCAAACCCACACCATCCTCTCCCACCTCTGCTGTCCCATGGGAAAAGACCAGGGACCCAAGAACCTGCACACCTGCACTGCTTATCAGAAAACACTGGAAATTTGAGGAATAGGAAATAGACGAATGAACAAAGAGTAAGCAGATGACTACATAGTAGAAGCACTTCTGAAGTGGGTCCCCAGGTGGTAATATCCACTGGATAACAAGAGATGAAGTCAAGTGTATACTGAGAGCAAGAGATAAATGGTCGAAACACTAGCTAAGGTGACCAGAAGGGCCGACATGGGAAGGGCAAAGCTACTGGTCATGGGCCCCTATAACCACAAAGAGAATGACTGGTAAAACCTGGAGGCAAATGGAGGACGATAAACGTAGAGGGGTGAGAAGGTGCTGGTGGCCATGTAAAACGTCATTCAACATGTTATGGATACAACCAGAGAGAGAGAAGAGGATGACCCAACCTTGAGCGGTTGCTCTATAGAGGGTATTACATATTAAAGGCCCCTAGGTGCTAGTGATCACATGGTCCTGAGTTTACAATCCCTTGTAGGGTTAACAGTGGAGAGTGAAACAACACGGGAATGGAAGAAGCCAAACTTTTAAACAGAGGACAAAACAGGCATGAGGGAATTTCTAAACGAAGTACAGTGCGGAAGAAAACTAGAAAGAAAGACAGAAAGACGGTGGTTATCTGAGCTGACGGTGTCATCACTATGTGACCTCCGGAAAAAGGATGGAGAAATCAGGCTCATTATGGCTGGCAACACAATTCGATGCCTTATTGCCAAGGCTGTAGTGAGAATGTTGAGTTACGAGGCTGCCACATCGCAGAAAGAAATACAGCACGGTTTTGGTGCTCAAAAAGGCTGTGAGGTAGCTGCCCATGCAACTTAGGTATACATTATTAACATTAACATGTCAGATCAAAAAAACTTTATCAAACTGTACTTCAGCAACACCTGTAACTTAGTCAGAAGGGATGCTTCTCTCTACGCAGTTTCTCCACTTTTCCCATCCCTCTATCCCTTCAGCCAAACAAGTTATAATGGTACCTCTAAACTACCGTTTGGGGAATATCAGACTGACTCATGTGAAGAGGAGCACCAGGGAAAACCCTCTCGTCTCTTTTTCTTTCTATCTGGTCATCAAATAAGTCTCAGAAACACTACCCAGTAAGCTCATTATCAGATATTTGGATGATGTTACCCTGGCTGGCACTACAAAATTTCTCCTAGAGGACATCAGAAAAATAAGACACTGGAGAGAACCTGGGACTATCTTTAAACCCCACAATTTCTACCAACCGACAGATCATTGAGGATATTTGTGCTGCTTTGTTAGGAGCACGAGCATCGATCCAGCCAACAGCACTTTCCTTTGTGCTCTTCTTGGGTCCAATGGTAGTAATTTGATTCTAGGGAAAAAATCTCAGACCTTAGGATGATTGAAGGCAGGATGAAAGACACTGATACACATCCACCAGATGCCAGTCCCTCCCAAAACTCACATCTTGGGATGCTTCCCAGCCTTCGAAAGTGCAAAACACTAGAAATATGACTCCGTCCTAAAGACCATGCTAGAGATAGTACTAAATTTTTCTCTGGAAGATGGACAGTGGTTGCAAGCATCACTGCTAGTCAGGCAAGGGGGCCCTGGGAGTATGTAAATCTTCCCCCATTGTCGTACCTGTCTTTTTTATCATCCTTCATAGCATTAGATGAGATAATAAAGCAAATTCTTCAGGACGACCATGGTGACTTAGCAGAAATGCAGGATTCAAGTTTCACCAGAACCATTTCCTTGTGGGAGACTCTCGCTGATCCAGGTAAAAAACCCAGTGCCGCACTGGCCTACAAATGGTCCAGATGGGTTTGCCCATCGCTGAAAAGGTCCATTACAACATGCTCAGGGCTGCACCATCCAATAGGGAGTTAGCCTCATCTCCATGCTGTGAGTGCTTAACACTCCAGGGACTTCCTCCTAGCTGTTCCCGTTTCAGAAAATACATAAATTTGCGACAATGCGCAGCCAACGAATATTATCTAAATGGTCCAAACTGTTCCAAAACCAAGGATTGGCATGCTAGATATAATGAAGTCAATGCCATCATGAAGAGGAGCCTTGCTGCAGATGGGTGCCCATCTGCGAGAGATTCCCAATCACTTGCATCCAGCTGACAGCTACATCTATGGGGGATTTTTTTTTGTAATAGAAAAATTCAATATTAAAAAAACATTGGTGGTTCTTTGGGGTACACGCACACATGCACATACACACACACTCAAACACACGACCCCTGCAACCACAACTAGGTGAGTACACATCAGAAAACACCACACAGAAATACATAAGTTTTTCATTTTGTGGCAATAAAAAAAATGGGTTACCAGAGAGCAGGACGGAAAACCAGGGGACTGGAGTAAGAGTCTAGGATGGAAGGATGGAGGATAGCTGCAGAGAGCAGGAAGTAGGAGATGAAAGTCACAGCAGCAGAAGCTAAGATACAGAGATTATAAGAGGAACTGAAAAATCTGAAACAGCCTAAAGAACTAAAGGGCAATGTGGGCATGACATCAGAAACTGCTACCTCAGTCACAAAAAAAAGAAACTGTAGAGAACGAAAGAGTGAAACTCTATGCAGAGGCCCTATCAGACCATCATGGAGCTCGAGAAAAAAAGAGGATCACATCAGGAACAATCGAGGGGACAGTAGAGAATGAAAGAGCTAAGCTATTCGTAGAGGCCCTAACAGACAAGAGCGGTGCCCAAGGAAAGCTGAGAAGGGAAAATGACAGACCACTGGGCCCAGGGATAACAGATAGTGAAGAGATTGAAGAAAGGAAAGATGCAATGGAGGCAACTAAATCGAATCAGGGGATACATAGGGGATACATAGGTATATGAAGGGAAAACTTACAAAGCAAGAAGGGGAGAAAAATGCGATTGAAAGCATCATGAAAGCAATAGAAGACATCATGACCCTGTTGCAAATTTTCTGAGAATATGGGGATTTGCAAGAGGAAGAAACCAGCTATTCAAAGTGATTTTGAAGGCAGAATTGGTTGGAAACAAAATCCTGCAGGAGAAAGCATGACTAAGAGACATGTCGGCGAACTGAAGGGTGTGCCTCGACCATGACAGAACATGAGAAGAAAAGCAGAAACTGAAAGAGAGGGTACAAAGACGAAATGAGTAAAAAGAGACAAAGATGAAGATGGACAGGAGAATCCAGACTCAGGAGAAAGTTCGAAAACAATCTCCCTCACAACCACCTACAGAAGTTCACCAACCAGGACAACATCAATGCAACCAAACACTCTAACCCAATAGATACATACTGTACCCAATGCCCCCACCCATCTCATTACAAACTCCACCTTCACAGCAACCACCCATAGTTCCACATCAGGTCTCCTGCTTCCCCAACCCCAATGTACTCCCCAGATCACAGTTTTTGAAAAGAAGTTTGGAATACAAATGCAGACTGAATAACATATAAATTGGAAGAGTGGCATGAAAGAATAAACGAGACATCCCCAGACACAATAGTACTCATAGAAAGGATACTAACCAGGATAACAGCTGCAATCTTTGAACCCAGATATCAGATCCTGAGGACAGATAGAGGGAGCAGAGGGGCAGGAGTTGCACTGCTCATTAAAGACCGGTGGGGATTTGAAAAAATGGAAGGAATGGACTGAATGGGCGAAAGGGACTACATAGTTGGAACAATCCAGTCTGGGAGCCATAAGATGGTAATTGCAGTGATGTACAATCCGTCACAGAACTGCATTAGGCCAAGAGAAGAATACGAAGAGAACAACAGAGCAATGGTAGAGCAAAGTTACTAGTTATGGGTCACTTCAATCACAAGGAGATTGACTGGGAAAACCTGGAGCCACATGGGGGTCCCGAAACATGGAGAGCCAAGATGATAGATGTGATACTGGAAAACCTCATGCATCAACATGTTAGAAACACTACCAGAGAGAGAGGTGAGGATGATCCATCAATACTGGACCTAGTATTCACCTTGAGTACATTGGACATAGAGGATATCATGTACGAAATGCCCCTTGGAGCTAGTGATCATGTGGTTCTGTGCTTTGAATAAATAGTAGCAGGAATAGGACTGGAGAAGCCAAACTATAAAAGAGGGGACTACAAAGGCATGAGGAACGTCCTGCAAGACGTTCAGGAAAGCCAGTAAAAGAAATGATAGACTGTGTGACAACAAAATACAAGGAGAGAAAGGAGAGATTTGATCCCAAGGGAAACAGAAATAATGAGAAGACCAGAACGAGCCCTTGGTTCACCCAAAAGTGTAGGGAGGCAAAAACTAAGTGCACTACATAATGGAAAAAGTACAGAATACAAAGGACCCAGGAAAATAAAGAGATTAGCTGAAGACCCAGAAACGAATATGCATAGATAAGAAGGGAGGCTCAGTGACAATACGAAAATGACATAGCATCGAAAGTCGTCTGACCCGATGCTGTTGTATAATCACATCAGGAGGAAAACAACAGTCATGGACCAGGTAATGAGAGGCTGAGGAAGGAAGATAGGGAGTTCACAAGAAACAACCAAGAGGTATGTGAGGAGCTCAATATGAGATTTAAAGAAGTAGGCACAGTGCAGACAGGAATGACTCCAGGAAGTCAGAATAAGGAGGTACACCAATAAAGGATACACCAAGTGCTGGATGAAATACACACAACCGAGGAGGAGGTGAGGACGCTGCTTTGTGAACTTTGTGAACTCAGTGGGTCCTTACAGAGGGAGCAGAGATGATGTGTGTGCTACTAACAAAAATCTTCAACACATCCACTGAAACTGGACATCTACCTGGTGTATGGTGTATGGAGATGGAAAATGTAGTCCCAATTTTTAAGAAAGGCGACAGCAGGAGATATTAAACTACAGACTTGTGTCATTGACATGTATAGTATGCAAAGTCATGGAGAAAATTATCAGGAGGAGAGTGGTAGAGCACCTAGAAAGACACAAGCTTATAAACGACAACCACCACTGTTTCAGGGAAGGAAAATACTGAGTCACAAACCTACTGGAGTTTTATTACAAGATAACGGAAGTAAGACACGAGAGACAGGGGTTGATAGATTGTATTTTCTTGGACTTCAGGAAGACCTTCGACACAGGTCCTCACAAGATGTTAATGCAAAAGCGAGAGAATCAGGCACACTTAACAGGAAAGGCAGTGCAATGGATCAGAGAATATCTGACAGGGAGGCAACAACGAGTCATGGTACGAGTCGAGGTGTCAGAGTGGCTGCCTGTGACGAGCGGTGTTTCGCAGGGAACAGTCACAGGACCTGTGCTGTTTTTGGTATATTTGAATGACATAACGGAAGGGATAGAAAGACAAGTGTCCTTGTTTGCAGATGATGTGAAGTTAATGAGGAGAATTAAATCGGATGAGGATCAGGCAGGACTACAAAGAGATCTGGAAAGGCTACAAGCCTGGTCCATCAACTGGCTCCTCGAATTAAACGCCACCAAATGCAAAGTCATGAAGATCGGGGAAGGTTAAAGAAACCCACAGACAGAGTATTGTCTAGGTGGCCAAAGACTGCAAACCACACTCAAGGGAAATGATCTTGAGGTGAGTATATTTCCGAACACATCTCCTAAGGCGCACATCAACCATATAACTGCTGCACCGTATTGGCGCCTGGCAAATCTAAGAATAGCGTTCCGGTACCTCAGTAAGGAATCGTTCAAGACTCTGTACACCGTGAACGTAAGGCAAATATTGGAGTATGCAACACCAGTTTGGAATCCACACCTGGTCAAGCACGTCAAGAAATTAGAAAAAGTGCAAAGATTTGCAACAAGACTAGTCCCAGAGCTAAGGGGATTGTCATTCGAAGAAAGGTTAAGGAAAAGTGGCCTGACGACACTTGATGACCAAAAGGTTAGGGGATACATGAAAACGACATATAAAATACTGCGAGGAATTGACACGGTGGACAAAGACAGGATGTTCCAGAGATGGGACACAGAAACAAGGGGTCACAGTTCGAAGTTGAAGACTCCGATGAGTCAAAGAGTTGTTAGGAAGTATTTCTTCAGTCATTTAGGTGTCAGGAAGTGGAATAGCCTAGGAAGTGACGCAGTGGAGGCAGGAACCATACATAGTTTTAAGACGAGGTTTGATAAAGCTCGTGGAACAGGGAGAGAGAGGACCAAGTAGCGATCAGTAAAGAGGCGGGGCCAGGAGCTATGAATCGACCCCTGTAACCACAAATAGGTAATTTTGGAAACACACCTGGTCAAGCACGTCAAGAAATTAGAGAAAGTGCAAAGGTTTGTTTGCAACAAGACTAGTCCCAGAGGTACGAAGAAAGGTTAAGGGAATTCGGCCTGACAACACGGGAAGACAGGAGGGTTAGGGGAGACATGATAATAATAATAATAATAATAATAATAATAATAATAATAATAATAATAATAATAATAATAAAATAATAATAATAATAATATTATTAATAATAATAATATTATTAATAATAATAATAATAATAATAATAATAATAATAATAATAATAATAATAATTTATTTAGACATGATACATTGTTGAACTACATAGTTAGGTATGAATGAGGTGTACATGCCAACAGCCCCTAATACGCTGAGCATTGTGGGCATTCTTAAGATTAATTAACAGTAGAATACATGGTAAACAATTATGGTTGATAATTTACAAAGTATAGTTGTGTATCTAAGTTGTAAAATTTGAATATAAGTTAAACATAATAAGTTATTAATTGCAGCAATGCAATAAGGTGGACAGAGACAGGATGTTCCAGAGATGGGACAAAGAAACAAGAGGTCACAATTGGAAGTTGAAGACTCCTGTGAGTCAAAGAGATGTTAGGATGTATTTCTTCAGTCATATAGTTGTCAGGAAGTGGAATAGCCTAGAAAGTGACGTAGTGGATTTAGGAACCATACATAGAATTTTAAGACGAGGTTTGATAAAGCTCATGGAGCAGGGAGAAAGAGGACCTACCTGGAGTCTACCTGGAGGGCATTCCGGGGATCAACGTCCCCGCGGCCCGGTCTATGACCAGGCCTCCCGGTGGATCAGGGCCTGATCAACGAGGCTGTTACTGCTGGATGCACGTAGTCCAACGTACGAACCACAGCCCGGCTGATCTGACACTGACTTTAGTTATCTGTCCAGCTCCCTTTTGAAGACAACCAGGGGTCTACTGGTAATGGCACTTATGGCTGGTGGGAGGCTGTTGAACAGTCTTGGGCCCCGGACACTTATTGCGTTTTCTCTTAGCGTACAAGTGGCGCCCCTACTTTTCACTGGGGGTACGTTGCACCGTCTGCCAAGTCTTTTGATTTCGTATGGAGTGATTTCTGTATGCATATTAGGGACCAGTCCCTCCAGAATCTTCCAGGTGTAGATTATAATATATCTCTCTCGCCTGCGCTCCAGTGAATATAAGTCTAGTGCTTCCAGGCGTTCGCAGTAGTTAAGGTGTTTGATGGAACTTATACGTGCAGTAAAGGTTCTCTGTACATTCTCTAGATCTGCAATTTCACCTGCCTTGAATGGGGATGTTAATGTACAGCAGTATTCTAGCCTAGAGAGAACAAGTGATTTAAAAAGGATCATCATTGGTTTAGCATCTCTTGTCTTGAATGTTCTCATTATCCATCCTATCAGTTTCCTCGCAGATGTGATAGTGGCATTGTTGTGGTCCTTGAAGGTGAGATCTTCAGACATTACTACACCCAGGTCCTTCACATTACTTTTCCGCTCTATTGTGTGAATAGAGTTTGTAATATACTCAGTCCTAGTTATTATTTCCTCCAGTTTTCCATAACGGAGTAGTTGGAATTTGTCTTCATTGAACATCATATTGTTCTCTGTTGCCCATTGGAAAACTTGGTTTATATTTTCTTGGAGATTTGCCGTGTCCTCAATGGATGACACTCTCATGCAGTTCCTAGTATCATCTGCAAAGGATGATACAGTGCTGTGGTTTACATCTCTGTCTATGTCTGATATGAGAATGTGGAACAGGATAGGTGCGAGTACTGTGCCTTGTGGGACAGAGCTCTTCACTATGGCAGCATCCGATTTAACTCTGTTTACCACTACTCTTTGTGTTCGATTGGTTAGAAAGTTGAAGATCTATCTGCCTACTTTGCCAGTTATCCCTTTAGCACGCATTTTGTGTGATATTGCACCATGATCACACTTGTCAAAGGCTTTTGCAAAATCTGTGTATACTACATCTGCATTATGTTTGTTTTCCAGAGCATCTAAGACCATATCATAGTGGTCTAGCAGCTGCGAGAGGCAGGAGCGACCTGCTCTGAAACCATGTTGCCCTGGGTTGTGCAATTTTTGGGAGTCCAGGTGGTTTGCTATCCTGCTTCTTAGAACTCTTTCAAAGATTTTTATATGAGACGTTAAAGCTATTAGTCTATAGTTATCAGCTACTGCTTTGCTGCCACCTTTATGGAGTGGGGCTATATCCGTTGTTTTTAGTGAATGTGGAATCTCGCCTGTGTCTAAGCTCCTTCTCCATAGCATACTTAGGGCCCGTGAGAAGGGTTTCTTGCAGTTCTTAATGAACACAGAGTTCCACGAGTCTGGGCCTGGGGCTGAGTGCATGGGCATGTCGTCGATGGCTTTCTCAAAGTCTAGAGGAGTTAGGGTTATGTCAAATTTGGCATACATTGGCAGGGTTTTGAGGCTCGTTCATGAAAAAAATGGTTTGGGTGGTCTATCTTTAGACGGATTAGTGGCTCGCTGAACACAGAGTCATATTGAGATTTCAGTATCTCACTCATTTCTTTGTTGTCATCTGTGTAAGAGCAGTCTTGTCTAATCAGGGGCCCTATACTAGAAGTGTTTTTTGCCTTGTTTTTGGCATATGAAAAGAAATATTTCGAATTTCTTTCAATTTCTCTAATCGCTTTTAGCTCCTCTTGACTCTCCTGGATCAATATTTTCCACTTCCCTGGATAGCGCTTCCTTCGGTGAATCAGATAGACAGGCATTCTTGAGGAACTCAGTGATTCTTCGTCTTCTCCTGTATAGGGAGCGTCTCTCTCTCTCCTGTTTACTTCTTCTCTTCTTTTTTCGTAGAGGAATATGCCTTGAACATACTTCAGCTACCAGGAGGTTGATCTTTTCAAGACACTGGTTAGTGCCCATGTAATTCAAGATATCTTCCCAACATGTTTCATTTAGGGCATAGTTTACCAGATCCCAGTTGATGTTCTTGTTGTTGAAGTTGAATTTGGTAAAGGTACCCTCATAGCTATATGCGTTTTGCTGATCAGGACTCCTGTGCATACTCGTCTGGACTTCGATTAGATTGTGATCAGAATTTGTTGTTTTGGTTATTGTTATGTTTCTTACCAGGTCCTCATTATTTGTGAAGATAAGATCTAGTGTGTTCTCTAGTCTCGTTGGCTCCACTATCTGCTGACTTAGGGTGTGTTTGTTGCAGAAATTCAGCAGCTCATGTGTGTGTGACTTTTCATCTGAGCTGCCTCCATGGATTATTTCTGCTACACCATTATTTGCTATATTCTTCCATTTTGTATGTCTAAGATCGAAGTCACCAAGCAGTAAGATGTTTGGGTATGGGGCTGGAAGGTTTTCCACACAGGAGTCAATTTTTGATAGTTGTTCTTTGAACTGTTGGGAAGTTGCATCTGGTGGCTTATATACAAGTACAATGACTTGGTTTTGGTTCTCGATTTTTATTGCCAGAACTTCAACTACATCATTTGTGGTGTTCAGTATCTCTGTGCAAATGAGCGACTCTTTGACACACAGGCCAACCCCCCCTCGTTGCCTGTTCTTTCTGTCGCATCTGAAAAGGTTGTACCCAGGTATCCATATTTCATTGTCAAAGTAATCTTTTGCGTGGGTCTCTGTGAAGGCTGCAAACAGTGCATTTGACTCCCCTAGAAGCCCACTAATGAAAGGCCATGTATATTAGAAAATAAATATAAATGAGGTTGTGTTGAATGTTTGTTGGGAGAAATTCATTGTTGTCATCAATAATCGTGAGTCCGGAGGGGCCACTGGCTGTGCCTCCAGTCTAACAAGGCTCCAAGGTGGTGGACTATTTTGGTTACCTCTTTCCATTTTCTTTCTTCGTTTCCTACCACTAAAAAATCACTTGGGGTGTTGTTGTCATATCTACAATAACTACTATGGTTTATTGTATGGGGTATGTGCCTCCTGGTCCCTTTTAGGTGGTATGCGGGGCCATTGGTATCGTAACATTGTTTTTCAAGGACTGAAGAATGACACATCTCAAGGTGGAAGAATTTGCAAGAGGTAAAACGGCACACTCATTTAGACAGGAGGTCGCGGCATTTTTTGGGATGCTCAAAGTTGCATGTAACATTCGTTTGCCCTGATATTCCATGTTTACAGATGACCCAAACATAATATTTGCACCATTTTGTTTTTGGCTGGATACAGTTCGTGCTGGATGTATTCCTATTCTGGGCACATGAGGACCTAATAGCAATCAGTGAAGTGGCGTTGCCAGGAGCTATTACTCGACCCCTGCAACCACAAATAGGTGAGTACAAATAGTTGAGTACACACACACACACGCACTAGGACCAGGTAATCAGGTTGCGGAAGGTGGGGAGATTACAAGAAACGACCAAGAAGTATGAGAGGAGCTCAACATGAGATTTAAGGAAATATTTAGTGGAGGCAGAAGGGACTCCATGAAGTCAGAACAGGGGGGTACACCAACAAGGGATATACCAACAAGTGTTGGGTGAAATTCACACAACCGAGGAGGAGATGAAGAAGCTAAGTTACCTTCATACCTGAAAGGCGGTGGGATCGGACATCTCTCCGTGGGCCCTTAGGGAAGGAGCAGAGACGCTATGTGTGCCACTAACCACAATTTTCAACACATCCACTGAAACTGGACAACTGCCTGAGGTATGGAAGAGGGCAAATGTAGTCCCCATTTTTAAGAAAGGAGACAGACACGAGGCACTAAACTATACACCAGTGTCACTGATATGTATACTATGCAAAGTCATGGAGAAGATTATCAGGAGGAGAGTGGTGGAGCACCTAGAACGGAACAAGCTTATAATCGACAACCAGCTCGGTATCATGGAATGCAAATCCTGTGTCACAAACCTACAGGAGTTTTATGACAAAGTAACGAAAGTAAGAAACGATAGAGAGGGGTGGATAGATTGCATTTTCTTGGACTGCAAGAATGCCTTCGACACAGTTCCTCACAAGAGATTAGTGTAAAAACTAGAGGATCAGGCACGTATAACAGGAAGGCCACTGCAATCGATCAGAGAATACCTGACAGGGAGGCAACAGCGAGTCATGGTAAGTGAAGAGGTATCAGAGTGGGCGCCTGTGACGAACGGGGTTCCAAATGGGTCAGTCTAAGGACCAGTGCTATTTTCGGTATTTGTGAATGATATGACGAAAGGGATATACTCAGAAGTGTCCCTGTTCGCAGATTATGTGAAGTTAATGAGGAGAATTAAATCGGATGAGGATCAGGCAGGACTACAAAGAGACCTGGACAGGCTGGAAGCTTCGTCCAGCAACTGGCTACTCGAATTTAACCCACCCAGATGCAAAGTCATGAAGATCGGGGAAGGGCAAGGAAGACCACAGACTGAATATGGGCTAGGTGGCCAAAGACTGCAAACCTCACTCAAGGAAAAGGATCTTGTGGTGAGTATAATACCGAGCACATCTCCTTAGACGCACGTCAACCAGATAACTGATGCAGCATATGGGCGTCTGGCAAACCTGAGAACAGCGTTCCGATACCTCAATAAGGAATCATTCAAGACTCTGTACACCGTGTACGTCAGGCCCATAAAAGAGTATGCACCACCAGTTTGAAACCCACACCTGGTCAAGCACGTCAATAAATTAGAGAAAGTGCAAAGGTTTGCAACAAGGCTAGTTCAAGAGCTAACGGTAATGTCCTACGAAGAAAGGTTAAGGAAAATTGGCCTGAGGACACTGGGGGGTTAGGGAAGACATATTAACGACATACAAAATACTGCGAGGAATTGACAAGGTGGACTGAGACGGGATGTTCCAGAGATGTAACACAGAAACAATTGGTCACAACTGGAAGTTGAAGACTCAGATGAGTCAAAGTTAGATGAAGTATTGCTTTAGTCATAATTAGGAAGTGGAATAGTCTGGCAAGTGACGTAGTGGAGACAGCAACCATACATAGTTTTAAGACGAGGTATTATAAAGCAGCAGTGAGAGAGAGAACATAGTAGCAATCAGTGAAGAGGCGGGGCCAGGAGCTATGACTTGACCCCTGCATCCACAAATGAGTACAAATAGGTGAGTACACACACACACACACACACACATATATGTCGTGCCGAATTGGTAAAACCTTTTACCTATTCGGCACGAATAATAAATAACCATGTCTGTCCTTTACCTAGGACCTGGTGGTCCTAGGTAATGGACCAACATGGTTATTCACGTGATGAAATTATTTCACCACTGAATCGACAGAATGGGTGCATCTCCACAAGCAGTCATGAGAAGGCTGACATCTTTGCTGTACAATTTGCTGCCAAGATGCAATTTACCGATCCAGCAAGGGAAACTTCTTGACTGCCTAAAAGAACTGTCAGTATTGTCAGTGGTGACAATAAGACAAGACGAAGTATATCTTCTTAAATCGCTGGACCAAGAAAAGGCTTTGGGCTCAGATAACTTGAGCCCAACACTGCTGAGTAGATGTTCACAGGAGCTAGCAGGCAGCCCTAAGTCTTTCATTTCTACTGATCCCTTTGTATTTGGCTGAAGAAGCCTACTGTGTAGACGAGACATTTCATCAATAAAGATACCCAACTGTTGCACACGTGTCTTAATGTTCAACTTGTCAATATTTTATACCATTTTCAACAAAACTCTAACTCTCATTTATCAGCACTGCCTAGAATAGTGTAAATTGTCTTCTGTGTGGAAAGAGGCAAATGTAGTCAATGTTCACAAATAAGAAAAGCAGAGGAGAAATCAACAACAACTAACCAGTGTCCCTCCTGTCAATCAATGGCAAGACTTTTGAGACAATGATCTTACGGCAGATGACAGAGTTTCTCGACTACCACTCGCTTCTTACCAACCCTCAGATGACAGAGTTTCTCGACTACCACTCGCTTCTTACCAACCCTCAGATGACAGAGTTTCTCGACTACCACTCGCTTCTTACCAACCCTCAGTATGGATTCAGAAAGGTTTCTCTGCTGCTGATCTACTATTAAATCTTTCTACTAAGTGCCACCAGATAGTGGATGAATCTAAAGTTAGCTGTGCAATAGCAATGGTCATTAATGGTGCTATCGACCGAATATGGCACCAGGGACTCTTGTCAAAACTGCAAATACTGGGAATCGCAGGGTCTACACTGTGCCTCCTCAGTAATTACCAGTAATTGCCTTCAAGGTAGATCTCTAAGAACAATTATCAAAGGGACAGAGTCAGCAAGATATACTATTGGGGCAAGTGCTCCACAGGCAAGTGCTTGGGACATTATTATGGAATGTCAACTTCAATGAACTTCATCTCATCTCAGAATCCATGCATATGGAGATGACTGTAGTCTGACGTTTACTTATTTAACAGGGGAAATTCCAGCTGTTCTAAGTTACATCAGTCACCAGCTTACTGTTATATCAGCCTGTGGAAAACGAGGGCAGCTCACATTTGCTCATTAGACAACACAAATGATGTTGGCCACTACGCACCATGATGGTAATAATGAAACAGTTGTAAGAATGAATGGGAGAGTGTTGGTGCCATGGGACAAAGTTGATAACCTTGGGATGAAATTTAAATTCAAACTGACCATGAATAACCAAGTTGTAAGCTTACAGCATTTCAACGTATCTCGCATCTGCTCGACAGTAGAGGTAACAAGATTCAAGACAAATCTCAAGTTCGCTCACACATTGAGTAAGCTCCACTTTCTCGGACTGCCTACTCTCAGTCTCATCTTCGACTTCTTCACAGAATAGGGTACAGAGCAAGACGGCTCATGTCTCTCCTGGACACAACTTGGATAGATCTGTCATTTCAGCAAGAGCCTTCAATACAAGAGGGATGTAGATGGCCTTACTGTTATGTACAAGGCGGCCAATATGGATAAAGAACCACACTTGGATCCACTTCGAAGACAGCTAGAAGTAATCTACACAACAAGACGGGCAGCAAGCAGCAACTACACTTTGACTGTACCTTTCTCCAGAACATCATTTCATCTGAGTTCATTTATTTTTAGGATGACTCGCGTCTGGAACATGTTCGTGCAGGATAATGATATTACTGAAATAAAGTCAGTTGACCAAATGAAATAGCAGACGCTGCAGATGGGTTCATATTCATCTTGTTCCATGTTTGTATGTCTAATAACAATAAAAAGCTTTTATAATAAGCTGATGTAAGTAACAGTTCTTAGCTTGTAAATAAAGATAGATATATAGATAGATAGATAGATAGAGATAGAGAGGAGAGAGAGAGATGAGAGAGAGAGAGAGAGAGAGAGAGAGAGAGAGAGAGAGAGAGAGAGGAGAGAGAGAGGAGAGAGAGAGAGAGAGAGAGAGAGAGAGAGAGAGAGAGAGAGAGAGAGAGAGAGAAAGAGAGAGAGAGAGAGAGAGAGAGAGAGAGAGAGAGAGAGAGAGAGAGAGAGAGAGAGAGAGAGAGAGAGAGAGAGAGAGAGAGAGAGAGAGAGAGAGAGAGAATTATGCAAACGAGAAGGGTGCCATCAAGGTTTTGTAATTGAAGCTGCTCCACTGCAGAGATATAGAGGAAAATTTATTTCACTTCAATCTTGGTTGAGTTCCTGCCTCCCCTTGTTCATTCTAGTTGTAAATTTTATGCAGATTGACACGAGGTCTTGATGACTAATTATAATATAATTTCTTTCTTTGCAGTCATCCTGTTCAAGGATTTTTTTGAACTTGTCTGTCTTTGCATGGAGTTTTTTTTTTATCATTCACGTATTTATCCACAGTATGTATACATCAGTGATACCTTTGATGGTCTATTGATACTTTCCTGAAGCTGTGCTAATATAATACTGGCAGAAGTCACCTTGATGCTTTTCTGACACAGGTCACCTTGATACTTTTCTGACACAGGTCACCTTAATGCTTTTCTGACACAGGTCACCTTGATTCTTCGATGACACAGATCTCCAAAATACCTTCCTGACACATGTCATCTAGCTACTTTAATTAAAGAGATTATCTTGATACTTTACTGTCAAAGTTCACATTTTTTATTCAATGATACAGGTTACCGAAATGCTATTCTGACACTGATGACACTGATGACACTGATGACACTGATGTTTTCTGATATATATCTCTATTTTTCAATACGTGATTTTCTCATAATTTATTTTGGGAAGGGCCTCCATGCTCGTGTTTCAGGGACTAGTTAACTTTTTTCCCCTCTCACCTGACTGTTTATAAATATTGAACAAATATTATAATTCATATACACTGTATCCCGTTTTTTTCATTCACTTCCATATATAGATGCACATTTGTTCTCCTTGAAGAAGAAGAATGAACATCGACATATAGCTTCCTTAGCACAATTATCTCCGTCTTACAATAATTTTTCTTTCTGATCACAGTTGAACATTTAATGCACGTACCGGGAACTCGGTTAATATTTTTCATTTTAAGTCTACAGACAAGTTGTTTGAATTTAATTCACTTTAATTCACTTCAGAGGCTCACGCAGTTAACTTGAAAGGAGAAGTGTGGAACACTAATTTCACTTATCCACAACAGGATATGGACTCTTATTGTAGCCAGCTGGCGGAGTGGCTTACGCTCTGGTTTGGAGTTTTAAGGTTCACTTGCCATGGTTCAAACCCCACCCGTACCGTGGTTTGTTTGCAATTGTGTTATTACTATTCCATGAGTCATCAAGTTGTTATGACACCTTCAAACAAGTGAGAGTGCATATACATGTCTCGTTATAGGGAAATATAAAATGAACTTTTTGTCGTTTGCTCATCTCATCATTAATGCCATCACCTCTACGATTGCAGTTTCAAAAATATCAATATTTACAAGACACCACAGTCGCTGCTCTGTGCTTAATATATTAAAATTTACACCCAGGGATTTAGCTACCTGTCAGCGTGTATGAAGTTTTAGTGTACTTCGTCAGTCCGTTTTATTTGTTTAATATGATCAGACAAAATATATATGAATATGATCAGACATAATATATATGAATATGCACATTATGTGATGATAGGAGACTATTAAATTTTTCCAGCTAGTTTTATTATCATAAAGCAAAAGCTCATTAACAATATCTCCACTTCCTTTTATCAACATAAATGGAAAGGCACTCACATCCACCCTGTATGCTGTACAAGACCAAGCTTTAACTACTCAGGTTAAGAGAACACTTAAAAGTCTGGCTACTACATCATTAGCCAAACTTAAAAACTATACACTCTCTCCAATACCTTGAATCAATAGATACCGAAACACTCCCATGTGTTAAAATGTATAGACATCTACCAGTGAATACTTGGTCAAGTGTTGTTAATAACATTTCATGACCAACTATCCCTTACCATAGTGAGCTTCTAAGAGCGTCTTTTCTTACTGGGTTTATCATGATATTACACAAGCACCTTTTTCAGCAGCAGAGTTTTATAAATTACATTGCAACTGGATGAAAAAAAAAACAGCAAATAAAAGGTTGAGAACTTTAATCAAACAAAAGACGTGCCTACGGTTAACAGTGTTTACATAACACTTACTAAAATGTATATTTACATGGTGTAATTTGAAAGAGTCGAGACGTAATGCAAGAATGCAACATTCAAGTGTTTATGTTGTTCCATGTTCATTGAAATAACAGAAAGGGGGAGAGGCAGCGATATAGGGCGGAGAAAATATGAACAGCTGCATAAAAACAATTGTAAACATCGATCGATTAGACACACAATCTGTTTGGGTAGAATTTCTAGAAAGAGGGAGACTTCTTTCGGACTTTGATCAAATTGACTTGACTTCTTTCACTGGTTATCTGGATTCCAATGACTTCTTGGAAGTAGTTCAAGTCCACTTTTTGAAGCATTTTGTAGGAACTCCTACCAAAGGTAATAATTTATCGACCTGATTTTGTCAACCGACGTAAATAATCTAGAGATCCGTTAAGAGTTTAGTGCAAGTGATCTCTGGTCTATTACCTTTAATATTTCCTGGGAATACAAATATACTGAGGATAATACAGTAAAAGACTCTGATTTTCGTTCTGCTAATTATGACGGATTTAAGGAACCTGCATTGTCTCGACTAAGCTTATCTTGCTAATGATTCTATTAAGGAAGATCATATATACAATACCGAAGGAATCTGCGGCAATTACTTTTTCTTAATGTACAATATAAATGATATATATATATATATATATATATATATATATATATATATATATATATATATATATATATATATATATATATATATATATATATATATATATATATATATATATATATATATGCATATATATATATATATATATATATATATATATATATATATATATATATATATTACATATAAATGCTTTATTAATAGACAGAATACATTTATAGAAAACACAAACATGAACATGAATACAATGGTACAATATGTCAAAGATTATGAATCTCCTCCAGCTCCTCCGATGCCGGACGCGAGCCAAGTATGCAGCATGCATTTCCCCTCTGGATGGCCACGCTGAGACGCTGGAACATGAACGTGGCTGCCCTTGGGTCCCTGGTGGTGTCGATGAGTCTGGAACCCAGTTCTTTAAGGAAACGTGTTGCATTTTTCCCCACGCTCCCAAGGTCTCTGATCCCACTGGGACAAATTTATACTGTTGGCTTATGTCCCTGTACTTGCCGATTTTGTACTCCTCTCTGTGGTCAGCAGCTCCTCCCTGTCGCCCAACACTGTGAGGGATGTAGGTGTCAGCCAGTGTCGACACACAGGTATAATCCCATGCTAAGAGCTTGCCATTCTTCCAAGGATAGATGGTGATCCCGTCGGGGCGGTTTGCTGGGTTGTGGGCGTTGTTGGCTGCTAGTGATCGAAGCTCTCTCTCGGCTGGGCATCCAGCTGTAGCAAGGGTTCTCTTTATGATGTCGTTGACCTCATTGTGTCTTGCATGCCAACCCTTGGTTTTAGAACAGTTAAGACCATGTAGACCATATTGGTCGGCTTGCGCATCGCTGCAAATACACGTATATTCCGTGTGAATAGGGGCAGCAAGGCGCAGAGCCACTGCAATACGAAGGGTCTTAGGGTCCAGGCGTGTTCCCATGGCCGAAATGGGAACTGTTTGGAGGAAGTCCCCAGAGTGATGTGCACTCACGGCTAGGAGACGGGCAGTCTCTCTGTCTGATGTTACGGCCCTGAGCATATTGCCAAGTATCTTTTCAGCGATGGGGCCGTCCCAGCTTGACTGTTTGTAGGCCAGTTCTTCACTAGGTTTTGGTGTTGGAGCAGCAAGAGTCTCCCATTCAGTGATGGCACTGGTGTAGCTAGGGTCCTGTATTCCTGCTGAATCACTCAGGTTGTCTGGAAGAATTTGTTTTATTAGCTCATTTGATGCTATGGAAGAGGATAAGAAGGCTGGTAGGGCAATCTGGGAGGATTTGCGTACTCGCAGCCCCCCAAGTCTGACTGGAAGTGAGGCTTGCAACCACTGTCCCTCTTCGAAGGAAAGATTCAAAACACTCTCTAGCATGGTCTTGAGGAGAGAGTCGTATTCCTCGAGTTTCGGGCTGTTGAAGGCTGGGGAGCATCTCAGGAAGTATGTAAGTTTTGGGATTGACATGCACCTGGTGAGTAGGTAGAAGGCATCATGTGTATCGATGTCTTTCATTCTACCTTCCATCGTCCTGAGGTCGGAGATTTTTTTCCAGGACCAGATGGATGGCATTGGGCCCAAGATGAGCACCAAGGAGAGTGCTGTTAGCTGGATCGATGGCTCGTGCCCCTGGTAAAACAGCCCTAATGTCCTGGATCATCTGTGGATTGGTGGAAACTATCTCACATTTGGTGGGGTTTAAAGATAGGCCCAGGCTACCTACCATATCTTTAATTTTCCTGATGTCTCCTAGGAGAGATTGTGTAGTGCCAGCTAGGGTGCCATCATCCAAGAACCAGATATTGAGCTCACTGGACAATGCTTCTGTGACATCCTTGATGGCTAGACAGAATAGAAAGGGAGCAAGAGGGTCCCCCTGTTACACACCCTCACACGAGTCAATTTCATGGTCCCCAATATATATATATATATATATATATATATATATATATATATATATATATATATATATATATATATATATATATATATATTATATATAAAGAAAACCACTATGAAAAATAGAAGAATTCAAGCTTTCGTGACTACTCACATTATCATAGTTCCTTGATAATGTGAGTAGTCACGAAGCTTGGAACTTCTATTTTTCATAGTGGTTTTCTTGCATATTTTGATATCACCTGTTTACTGTGATCTTTTTGCATATATATATATATATATATATATATATATATATATATATATATATATATATATATATATATATATATATATATATATATATATATATATATATATATATATATATATATATATATGATATATATATATATATATATATATATATATATATATATATATATATTTTTTTTTTTTATTAACACATCGGCCGATTCCCACCAAGGCAGGGTGGCCCGAAAAGAAAAACTTTCATCAGCATTCACTCCATCACTGTCTTGCCAGAAGGGTGCTTTACACTACAGTTATAAAACTGCAACATTAACACCCTCCTTCAGAGTGCCGGCACTGTACTTCCCATATCCAGAACTCAAGTCCGGCCTGCCGGTTTCCTGAATCCCTTCATAAATGTTACTTTGCTCACACTCCAACAGCACGTCAAGTATTAAAAACCATATGCCTCTATTCACTCCTATCAAATACGCTCACACATGCTTGCTGGAAGTCCAAGCCCCTCGCACACAAAACTTCCTTTACCCCTCCCTCCAACCTTTCCTAGGCCGACCCCTACCCCGCCTTCCCTCCACTACAGATTTATACACTCTCGAAGTCACTCTGTCTCGTTCCATTCTCTCTACATGTCCAAACAACCTCAACAACCCCTCCTCAGCTCTCTGGACAATCGTTTTGGTAATCCGCACGTCCTCCTAATTTCCAAACTCCGAATTCTCTGCATTATATTCACACCACACATTGACCTCAGACATGACATCTCCACTGCCTCCAGCCTTCTCCTCGTTGCAACATTCATCACCCATGCTTCACACCCATATAAGAGCGTTGGTATAACTATACTCTCATACATTCCCTCTTTACTTCCATGGACAAGGTTCTTTGTCTCCACAGACCCAAAGTGCTCCACTCACCCTTTTCCCTCATCAATTCTATGATTCACCTCATCCTTCATAGACCCATCCGCCGACATGTCCACTCCCAAATATCTGAATACATTCACCTCCTCCATACTCTCTCCCTCCAATCTGATATCCAATCTTTCGTCACCTATTCTTTTTGTTATCCTCATCACCTTACTCTTTCCTATATTCACTTTCAATTTTCTTCTTTTACACACCCTACCAAATTCATCCACCAACCTCTGCAGCTTCTCTTCAGAATCTCCCAAAAGCACAGTGTCATCAGCAAAAAGCAACTGTGACAACTCCCACTTTGTATTTGCTTCTTTATCTTTTAGCCCAACACCTCTTGCGAAGACCCTCGCATTCACTTCTCTTACAACCCCATCTATAAATATATTGAACAACCATGGTGACATCACAAATCCTTGTCTAAGGCCCACTTTTACTGGGAAATAGTCCCCTTCCCTCCTACACACTCTAACCTGAGCCTCACTATCCTCATAAAAACTCTTCACTACTTTCAGTAACCTTCCTCCTATTCCATACACCTGCAACATCTGCCACATTGCCCCCCTATCTACCCTATCATACGCCTTTTCCAAATCCATAAATGCCACAAAAACATCTTTACCCTTATCCAAATACTGTTCACCTATATGTTTCACTGTAAACACTTGGTCTACACACCCCCTACCTTTCCTAAAGCCCCCTTGTTCATCTGCTATCCTGCTTTCTGTTTTACTCTTAATTCTTTCAATAATAACTTCTCCTCATCTTCCATCCTTTCCAGTATTGGACTGAAGAATCCACTAACTGACAAAGCATTTTCAGATTAAAGATATCTAAATGTTGTACAAGTGTCTCGTTTATCTACTTGTTGGTTTTCAAAGCCATTTATACAAATTATGTCAGGCACAGCAACACAGCATCATCTTGGGATTCTTCAAAGACTGCCTAACCTGAAGACATGACCTATATACACTAGAGGGTTCCTCGCTGGTGACTCCGCCTACCATTGCTTCACCTCATCTTTTTCTTTCAACAAACCAACAGTTACAAACCAACAGTTACGCTCTTCGGAGGAAGCCCTCCCTGGTGACGTATTATGTATGTGTTTTACTTCCTTTTTTACTAAATATTATATTATGTCTATCTTCATTAGTAGCTAAAATTAAGTTACTGTACTTTATAATATTATCTGGCCTTAATTTATTTATCTGTTTGAATAGATTGGATGTTTCGGTGATCTAAACTACTGGTACACCTATTAAGTACCCGATTGATGTTTAGTCACCAATCCCACTCAACCCGAGGTGACGTCTGTCTGGACCTGCTGATATAGGATAGTTCACCCTCACCTTTGGTGAGAGAAGCATCTCGCTTATTAGAGTTAAACTTCTGGCCCCACTTGAGGTTCCCAGTGACCCTCCAGCACCTTGGACAGTATCAGACAGACGTCTCTCGGATGGAGTGTGCATTGCTGTATTTGAGACACTTGTGATTATCTCTAGCTCTACATGGAGTGTTTAAGTGGCATTAGTTCAAAGAGGATGGTGAGAAAGTTCCTAGAGACAAACTCGCCTAAGAACTAGTTTGTGTAGAACGTACCTCATCTCACATAGTGTGTTATGAAAGGTGTTACGAATCGTAGGAGAGTAGTGAATACTCTAATTCCTGAATACGCTACTGCGTACAAGTGAATTATTGAAGTGTCTTCTGACTCAGTGGGATTGAGTCAAGCAAAGAGTTGTATTATATAAATTGAGTGTCTTGTGATTCTAAGGCCATTCGGTGTTATAATGTAGACAGAATATGGTGTACAATCTTAAGTGAACCCAGTGTAAATTTTTAATGAGTACCCTGTTTTACAGTGCAACCTTTTAAATAAATAATATAAAACCCTTCCGTGGTTTATTGAGAAACTTAATAAAAACCAAAAAGAAGCATCATAAATTATTTCCTATTTAACCCTTGAATGATTTTGCTTAGAACAGGATATTCAGGTCTGTTCAATTGTTGCTAGAAAGGGCGAAACAGGCTTAAGAAGTGCCCTGGATGCAACAAAATGGGGACCTGTCCGGGAGGATGTTTAGTTCAAGGTTCCAGAGAAGGACTACCTCCCGTTGGACTATTGCTACCCAAGGATAACGGATCAGTGGGCTAAGAAATGAACCACTTCGCCATTGAAGGTCCGGTACAGCAAATGATAGGGGAGTTGCCCCTCATGACATTGGAGACCCAGAAGCTGAAAAAGTGCTGGCAAATAGCAAAATGCCTAGGAGTAACATACAATAGGCACTACACCACCGAGACCACTCACTCTATTTTACGAAATATTCTCTTCCCCTTACAACCGGAGGTCTCTCAGACTGTAGATTCGGACGAATGGAGCTTAATATCCCAGCTAGACCACAAGTCCCTGATAGAAGAATTGGAAAGCTCAATGGGAGCAGTGGGACTCGAACCTGGGAGGACCGTACCTGAACCGAAAGGAGTGGCTGACAACGCAGTTCTTCGCATGGAGGACGACAAGGTAAGGACGTCTAGGCACCTCGGTCCCAACTCCAGTCCTCTTGGAGTACCTGAGGGAGACCCTCGTCCAAAAGAGCAGCCTGCGAGACTCTTTCCTTCTCCACTACTATCTATATCTATCCCTCAAGATCAGTTTGGGAGGATGGAGCACCTCCATCTTACAAACGGATCAAATAGAGGCCCAACGTAAGCTAAACGAAGAGGATTTCAAAAGGGAGACTATCCATTATGAACGTCAACAACATCACAAGGCCTGGTATCCCTAAAAGTCCAAATTTTGACATACATCGAGCGGCGTCCCTGGTGCCTAAATTTTGCAAGGCTGACTTGGACTCGTATTTCGACACATTCGAGAACCAGGCTCGCGCCATTCGGTGGACCCAGAAATACTGGGCTACACTGTTGCATACCACTTTGACGGGGAAGGCTATTAAGTGTATGGCTGCATTGCCTTACGATCAGTATATACAATATGAGGTCGTCATAAAGGTGATCTTGGGAACATACGACCTGTTCCCTATGAGCTACCAGCAAGCTTTTCGTACCTTCCAGAGGTTGCCGGGACAAACATGGGTGGACTTCGTCTGACAAAAAAAGAAAGCATTCGAGAGATGGCAGTGAACATCGAACTGTTATACAGTAAACAGCCTAACCCAGTTGATTCTGCAAGAGGATTTTTACAATATAATTTCGGGTGATTTGCGTAAATTCCTGATAGATCACCAGGGGCTGAACGTAATTGAGACTGCCGCTTTGGCCAAACATTACGAAATTTCAAGTCAGTTAATTAGTGCCAAACTACCAAAGAGAAAATCCCGAAGTCTAGTCCAAAGGATATAACACCTTCATCGAGAGAAGAACCTTGCCAGAGATTTCTTCCAGAGGCAGATGATCGCACCTTTTCACCGCCCCGCAACCGTGCTAACCCAGTAACTAGGGTTAACCGAGAGGCTGGACAGGCAACGAAAACTCTTCATGTGTACCTATTGCCTGAGAAGAGATCATAACAGGAGTAACTGTTAAAAATTGGAAGACGACGTGAGGAAATAGGCTCGGAGAGGAGCCCCTATACAAGTGATGACTTCTACGCCCCAAGCCCAAGAAGATATCCGGGGACAAAGCGAGATGCTGTGAGTCAGAAAGTTTCATCGACGAGATGACCAGCACCTACGAAGATGTCGGAGGAGAAGATTCAGTAGGCGATGAGTCCCTATTTTTTTTATCAAAAACGTCGGGATTCATGAATGTCGAGTTATTTATTTATTAACACATCAGCCGATTCCCACCAAGGCAGGGTGGCCCGAAAAATAAAAACTTTCGTCATCATTCACTCCATCACTGTCTTGCCAGACGGGTGCTTTACACTACAATTATAAAACTGCAACATTAACACCCCTCCTTCATAAATGTTACTTTGCTCACACTCCAACAGCACGTCAAGTATTAAACACCATTTGTCTCCATTCACTCCTTTCAAATACGCTCACGCATGCTTGCTGGAAATCCAAGCCCCTCACACACAAAACATCCTTTACCCCCTCCCTCCAACCTTTCCTAGGCCGTCCACTACCCGCCTTCCATCCACTACAGATTTATACACTCTCGAAGTCATTCTGCTTCGTTCCATTCTCTCTACATGTCCGAACCACCTCAAGAACTCCTCCTCAGCTCTCTGTGGAGATCAAATTGTACCAAGACACCGGGAGCTACCTTATGATATTGAGGAAAGCCATTCTTCCTTTAACCGACCTGACTTACACCAAGATGGGCGTACTCTCAGAAGCGTATGGAGGACACGTTTCTAGGGTCCCTCTTCACAGGATATACCTGAAGGTTAGTGGCTACGAGGGATATGCTACTGTAGGTATATCGGAAGGAGGTTTACCGATCAGATCAGTAGATCTACTGATAGGGATCGATTTAAGCCAGGAAGGAATTAACAAGAAGCAGGTGGTCAAAGATAATGTCTCGGGTGAGAATTATGAGCTCGAAGTTTGCGGAAAGGAACCATCTTTATTTCCTCTCAGAATCATCATGAGAGTCATGACTCAGTACTACCAAATTTCTTCTCCAGTAAGGCGAGGGAAAGACCACACAGACTTGGGGTTAAATCTGTTATTCAGCAAGACCCATCTACCTAAGTCCAACTCGCTAAGTTGTCTTCAAATCTAGAGTCCTAGAGCGTTAAAACCCTTAGGCAGGAAGATTTGTTACAGGGACAACGGGAAGACCCATCTCTAGGAGAGATAAAGAAGTTAGTGGTGTAGGAGAACGAAACTGAAAGGCTGGAGGACTGTTTTTACTATCGGGATGAGATACTGATGAGGAAATCCATGATGAGAATTTCCCCAGATGAAGCTTCGCCAAAGCTAAGACATGTATTGGTCCTGCTGGTTACTTTCCAGGAACTTGCCCTGGGCATAAGAAAGGCGATCGGAAAACTGTCTAAATACTTTTACTGGTCAAAAATGAGAGAGACCGTGGTGGATCACTTGCATCATTATCGGGTATGCCAAGTGGTAGGCAAGCCCGCTCATACTCCACCTCCGGCTCCACTAAACCCAATCACCTTAGACGCATAACCATTTGCCCGCCTGATCATAGATTGTGTGGGCCCGCTTCCCGAAACCAAGCATGGGAACCAATACCTGCTTACAATCATGGACTCCACGACCAGATACCCGGAGGCCATACCCATGAGAAAGATAAATGCCAGGGCTATAGTAAGAGCTTTAGTTAGATTCTTCTCTCAGGTGGGGTTGCCCTACGTGATCCAGTCGGACCAAGGATCCAATTTCACCTCAAAGATCTTCAAAGAAGCCTTGTCGTGTCTGGGGGGTAAAATCTCTACTAGCCACCAGTTACATACACCAATCCCAGGGAGCCCTAGAAAGGTTTCATCGTACCTTGAAGACGATGATGCGCTCTTATTGCGAGCAGTTCAACAAGGATTGGGACGAAGATCTTCCGTTTCTTATCTTAGCAATAAGAGAAAGTGAACAAGAGAGTTTGGGTTACAATCCATTTGAGCTGATATACGGTCATTACGTACGTGGTCCCCTGGCCATATTAAATGATCTATGGACCGGGAACACTAAACCAACTTTACGAGTCTTCCCTGGTTTGATACAAGAACACCTAGCCTTTACAAGAAATTTAGCCTCAAGGAACGTAGCTAAAACCCAGGCTAGGATAAAGGAACGTCATGAAAAGCGTGCAGCTCAGCGCTCATTCCGAGCAGGAGAAAAAGTCTAAGCACAGAAGTTAGTCCCCAGACACACTTTGCAGCCGAGTTATGAAGGACTGATGGGTGGATTGAACTACGTGGTACGAACGCCGGGAAAGAGATCGAAACCAGCTAAAGAAATACTACGGGGAACCTGTTCTCACCACTATCGTCCTCCCTCTTCCCGCGGAAGATGACGTTGGTTATTAATCTGATTGCTCGAGAGGAATATAAATTCGCCTCAAAAATTCAGAAGTACTCCAAACGATTTCCTGAGCGACTTTAGCCCCGACAGAGTGGAAGAGGTTAAGAAACTGATATAAAAGTATTCATCGCTGTTTGGGGACATTCCTCAACGTTGTACTTTGGGAACCCATGACGTAGATGTCCGAGGCGCCACACCTATTAAGCAAGCTCCGTACCGCCTAGGTCCGGTCAAGCATAAAATTTTGCTGGAAGAAATAGATTTTCTGCTATCCCATGGACTAATTGAATGTAGCTAGAGTCCGTGGGCCTCACCCTGTATATTAGTCCCGACGTCGGACGGGACATATCGGATGTGCACAGACTATAGGAAGGTGAATGGCGTGACGGTGTCGGATGGTTACCTGTTGAACCTGCTGAGGGGTTACTACTAGGTTCCCCTGACTCTGCGTGCCCAAGAGATCTCAGCCTTTGCGGCTTCCACGTTCCAACGACTGATAAATCAACTAGCCCACGACCTTGAGGGGGTGGAAGCCTACCTGGCCAATTTAGTGATTTTCAGCGATGACAGGGAGTTACATCTGTCCCGTCTAGAGGCGCTGTTTCGAAAGCTGAAAAGTTATAATTTCACTGTTAACCTGGTCAAATGCAAATTTGGTCAAGCTAAAATTAAGTATTTGGGTTTTATGATAGGACAAGGTACAGTCGCACCTTTGAAAGCGAAAGTTAAGGCCATTACAGAATTTCCAATACCTCAGGATAGGAGAGGAGTACAGAGGTTTTTAGGCATGGCCAGCTGTTATAGGAGGTTCTGACCAAACTTTGCATAGGTATCAGCCCCTCTTCTGCGAACTCACTATTTCTAAAGTCAAGTTTAATTGGTCTGAAGAGTGCGATCTTGCCTTCCTGAGGATTTTGATATCCCTTGCTGTTGCAGCACTGCTGTTGCAGCAGTCGACAACTTCAGATATTTTACACCCAATAGCTTATTACTCTTCTAAATTAATTAAAAACCACCAAAAGAATTATGCACGTAGAAAGAGAAACATTAGTTTCAGTATTACCCTTAGAACATTTTTATGTATATGTAGGAACCTCTCCTCAACAATCCTATCTTTTCAGATAATAATTCCCTCACTTTCATTAACTCAATGAAGTCTAGGAATGCGAGGATACAAAGATGGGTTCTCCGTATCAAGCCCTTTTCAATAAAAATCTGGCACATTAAGGGCAAACATAATGTTATAGCAGACGTGTTATCCCGTCCTTAAGACTGGACGAAGAACAGGAGATGATCTCACCGATTTTTAGTTAAGATCTTAGGAATATTAGGAATTGAGACTAGGATCTCAACCCACTTTTTAACTCATGTTTAATATTTCAATTTTCACCTGAGTGCTAGACCTAACGATTGCATTATTAAAAGAGGTATGGGACTAAGATGGTAGTTGCTGAGGTTGTCAGCATCTGTTGGTCCTTCTGAGGAGACTCCCTGAATTCTGAGGTCACGTGACACTGTGTTATGAGTCGTAGAAGACTGACTTGCGACTTGTTATGTCCTTTCTGGATCTACTCCCTGAGACGTGAAGACCCACAAGAGTAACAGAGGAACATTCAAGAAGAGAAAGATGTAAACAACTCGTCATAAAGTGGGTTTCCAAATGATAACTCTGTATTTGAACAAGGATCTGAGATAGAACAATTGTTCAAGCAATTTCTATTTTTTTTTTTTTTTGGTGCGACATTAGGTCGTACAGTGGGAGGGTGGTTACGCCCCCCGGAGGAAGCCCCTCCCCGGTGACGTATTATGTATTTTTTACTGGCTTTTTCACTTAATATTATATTATGTCTATCTTCATTAGTAGCTGTCCGGCCACTGCCTTTCTTAACCTGAGGACTCACAACAGGAGGACTACCACGAATCCTCTTGTTTTCCTCCGTCAATCGCTGTACCTCGAGCTTCGCCACTCTCAATTACTCTTTAAGCTGCTTGTAAAGTTGCTCAATGGCGAGCATCTTGGTTCAGTCCACAGAGAGTACACTAGACACGTCTTCACTGAGCAAGGTACAGGTCACCACCGACAGGCAGGTGCGACCTACAGTTTGCCACCATGACAAGGATACAGGTCACCAAACCATACCACTTAGTCACCACGTATAATACACACGACTTACGGAGGAAAAATTCTGTTTCACTTCCCATTGGAGATAACAGGAAATAAACAAGAAGAAGAACTAGTAAGAAAATAAAAGAAAACTGAGATTGGTGTGTATATATGTACTTGTACGTGAACGTACAAGATGTTCCTGAAATCATGCATATTTATTAGACACCTGCAATCCTACTATTGTGTAAAAACAATTACAGGTTTCCGTTTTACACTCACTTGGAAGGACTGTGGTACCTTCCTGGGCGGCTGCTGTCTACCAACCTACTACCTACATCTGTCTGTAGTAAATAAGCCAGTTCTTAGAGTGCCTGACTGAACACATCGACTCCAGGCTGAGGTGTAGGTTACCTCCAAGTCTCTACTCTTCTCTGAACGAGCAACTGCCGATACGTTTTTGTAACGCTTTTATACAAATAAAATAAATAATAACTGATATTATTAGAAACCACTTTAATTAAAGAGCATAATTTTATTAATAAGGAAATGTTGTTCATAATTTACATTAATGACATTGACGCAGGAATTACAAGTGACATGATTAAGTTCGCTGACGACAGAAAATATGCCGAATTGTAGATTTTATGGAGGATACCATTGAACTTCAAGAGCATTTGGACAAATTAATGCCATGGTTTGAAAATGGCAGATTCAGTAAATGTGGACAAGGGTTAAATCTAAATCCTCGGTAATGAAAGTAACTAAGAGATGTAGAGCTGATGATACAAAACGGGGAAAAGACTTAGGAGTCATGGTAAGCAGAAACCTGAGGCCACAAGAGTATCTAAGCGTGCGCAGATTACTTGGATTTATATCAAAAAGTATAAGAGTAAGATACATGTGGAATCGTTCGATATCTTTATTATTTATTGAAACGTTTCGCTTACACTGTAGAATTTTTCAGTCCAATACAGAGACATCAGACGTAGAAATAAAGTAAAGATAATTTAATTAGTCCATAAACCTTGGGTAAATAGTTTTTGAGGTGGTTAGTCTCTCAGCCTGGATAAGAGTTTATCTTCATAGATTAGACCAATGACAACCTGAAGCGTAAGAATGAAGTCTTCAATACTGCTGAAGTAGAGTCGTCAAGGTCAAGCTTGATGACGCAGCAGGAGGCGAGGACCTCTAGTAGAAGTGAAAGGTACTATGTGCAACACTTCGGAATCTTTGTGATGTGATGAGTAGGTAGAAGGCTTGGGGAATTTTGAGGAAGGAAGAGGGAGAGGGGTCTGGCGATTTTGTGGAGGAGAGATGTATCAAAGTGTAGAGAGAAGGGTGTTATACTTTAAAAGTTTCTCTAGACAGTGGCTCCATCAGTCCAATACAAAGAAGAGTCGAATACAGCATATATGTGAAGAAAGGGCTTGTATACTGCAGACAGGTGAGATGAAAGAGTCGTAGTCGGTGTCACACTGGACAAATCCTCAGGTGAAGTTGTCTCCCTGTGACACTTCCCTATGGGTAGCCACTGCTGAGTTACCACATGGAGAAGACCGGGCCAGAACCCGGCCTGGCTAACCTACCTTTACCTGTATGTTTATTTTCAAGGGTGATTACACAGAGGCGCTGAAAGTGGCTCTGGTTCTTTAAGTCTCCCTCTGGATTCCAACTATTTTCACTCATAACTAGTAGCTCAGCAATGAACTTGTGAAACAATTGGATAGTCTTTTAATATATGTGGGTATCTGTGAGTGTATCTTATATTCGTGTGGGTTAGTATGTACTCACATATTTTTACTCACCTATTTGTGGTTGCAGGGGTCGAGTCAGGACCATACTCCAGTATGTGCCTGACCTGCACGATGTACAGTATTGAATGATTCCTTATTCTGGTGTCGAAATGCTATTACTAGGTATGCCAGGGGCCCATGTGATGTAGCAGTTATTTGGTTGATGTGCGCCTCAGGAGATGTGCTCGTATTATACTCATCCCAAGATTCTTTCACTTGAGTTAGGCTTGCCGCCCTGAGTGCAATATTCTTGTTCTTGACAGTTTGTTGGAGACTGTCAATAAAGTCAGCAAATAAATTATGGCATTGTTTTAAGAATTAAAATTGATGTTACGATTTTGCTTTAGCGAGGCACATATGCCTCTGTACTTGTTGTATTATATATAAACAAGGCAACGTCCTCAGAGCACAGCATCCTGGTTGTCGTAATATGGAAATGTCGTCCACACTGTAATATATTTCTCATTCCTCTCAGACACTGCTTATCAAATTTTATCACTGCACTACAATTCTTCAGTCTGTTATTCCACTTATTCCTTGAATTTGTGACTTGACTCCAGTCCGCGTCAATAACTGGAGTTGTATTTATTTCTGTCAACATTTATAGACAATATGCGAGTATGTTTGACATTTGCTACGTTTCTTTTCTGACAGCCTGGATAATCAGGTCTAGGTACATCTCAGATGGGCCTACATACTGGCCTTAATAATAATGTTATCAAAAATTAAATTAGAAGTACTATGAAACTAAATATCAGTAGCTATTGGTCTTGGAGATTAATTTAAAAGGCCTTCATTACAAAACAAAATATTTATGTAATACTTTAAGGAGTAAATCTAGTTAATTTCAGTTTCTTCAGAGTAATGTCATAAGTAAAGAAAAAAGAATATTATAGCAGTATTATAGCAGTAGGAAGAGTAATGACCTTATCCAGTAACAGTAATGAACACAGCAATCCTAATTAATATCAGTCAAGCATATACCACTAAGCCATTCAACAATAATGACTATGCTTCAATGTCTCACAAACATGGAAACGTAACAGCCTGTTGATGAATAACATCAGAGACAGCAACACTCCATCCATGGAGATATTACCAATGGAAGATATCCACTCAAAGCCTCAAACATCAACATGTAAACTACCAATGTGGATCTATGGAGTACAAAGTCATAATCTAATAACCTGATATCATGATTACCAAGATTCCAAAATGTCTGAAACAGAAGTGAGGGGGGTATCGTGGAGGCATGATTTACATAGAGAAACTAGAGGAAGTGATTTAAGTAATTCATTTACGTTGGTGTGTCGTCAGAAACGTCTCTCTTCTCAAATATCCGAAACATTACAGACAGCAGAAATAGAATTCACAATACGAATTATTAACTGAGTTCTAAAGTGGTTGAACTAGTGGTCAGCATCTAAGTTGAAATAACTCTAAGGTCTCATAAATTATCAGCCAGCATCAGTACATCATAAAAATAAAAGCTGGGCCCCCCTTTCTGCGTTGTTAAAAACCCAAAAGCATTCCCCAAGTTGTGCAGTCTTAAATAACCTTTTGCTAAAAATTCCCAACCAATGTCCCCTGGATTAAAAAAAAAAACATCTAAATCTTTATTTTTATAATCCACAAAATTCGGGGGAAACGAAACTTTGTTCCCAAAAACGAAGTGGTCCTTATCCATGTTAATTGTAGGGATGGGCAGGTTCTTGCGTGACGTTTAAAACAATAAATGTCATCATTTTTAGTCAAAAACTCAAATTTGGGATTATTAGTATTAATAATAATAGCATTATTAATGGTATTATTAATATTAATAATGATTAACTGAATGTGCGGTTTGGTGATTAGTTCTTACACTATCCTCTATATATTCATGTGACACCCCCAACTACAAACGCCTGTCCCTACGGAATTACAAGCAGGGGTTTCACTTTCAAATTTAAGTTTATTCATTAACATATTGTCTCTAAGTCAGATTCCTCATTCCTCATGTTCCAAAGACGTACTACGATATTATCGCCGGAGTGAAGAATGTATCAGGTGTACGCTATGTGAAGAAACAAATCTCTCTCCCAGCACTCTTGAGGTGCTAGATACCTTTCAGCCTCTGATTTCGAGGAAGCATGAATCCATCCAGGAAGAATCTAACCTTGGTGAAACAAGTATAATGAAGAGAAGTAGATAAGGCCAGGAAGGTCAGATGGAGAGTCACAAGCGGGTGCCGGCTACGGTTCAATTGAAACTGCCCACTTTCACTCCACCAACACATCAAGTGTAGAGAAACAGTAGGCCAGTTCCTACAGCACAAGTTGAGCCTTCCTACTCTTAAATGAGTACACCGTCTAAGAACACAAGTGTACGTCTGCTAGCACTCTGAAATACAGTAGGTGGCCACTCACGTATTGTCTGGAAATGTACTTAATTCTGCATTAAATACCCAACTACCTACACTATTATTAGCAGTTGAAAAGTAACAAAACAGCTATGGCCTCCAAGGTTCATTTATTACATTACCAAAGCAATATCTCATCAAGTAGGAATCGAACTCACATTGGTTCACGAGTGACTTAGCTCCTAATGTGACGTCCTAAAACACTCAGCTACTGATGTCTCAAAACGTATGTTCTGGGATTTCTATGCACCTTGCATAATCGAGCGAAAGTATATATTTAGAATAATCGCAACCAAAAGTCGAACACACGTTGGTCACTGTCCAAGAGTGTGGCTTACCTCCCAACATGACGCCTTAAATCACTAAGCTACAGATGTATCAAAACGTTAAGTATCTTGCTATCAATCATAGTGTCAAGTGAAGTGCGCTGAGCATAGTATTGATCGTAAGGCCGGGAACATACAGGAGAAGAATGAAATAGCTGGATACTATGCTTGAGGCTCATTAGTGTGCCCGGCGCTAGGAAGCAACATGGCTTGCGAGCAAGCTACCTAACATCAGTAACTGAGTGGTTTAAAGCGTCATATTGGGAACTACGCCACACTTGTGGACAACGACTATGGTGGGATCGACACCTGTTGGCTGTGATATTTATTTATATATACTTCCATTTGTTTCTGCTAGGTGCATTATATACTATATAAAATTAACTGAAAGTACCCATTATTTGAGATATGCTGATGTGGAAATGTGTGCTTAAAGCCCACAGCATATTTCTAGTACGTATTTTTTTCCGTTCATGATATTAATATATGCCACTGATAATTTTAGTTGATGTTCCCAAGTACACTTTAAAGTGCTCCAAAGTCACAAATAAAGCTAGCACTTTGATTTCAGTGGTTGCATAGTTATTATGATGTCATTTGCCATTTTTTTAACACATCGGCCGATTCCAACCGAGGAAGGGTGACCCAAAAAGAAAGAAAAATACTTTCATCATCATTCACCACTTTCACCATCACTCATACATAATCACTGTCTTTGCAGAGGCGCTCAGATACGACAAATCAAAAGTCCCTCCAAACTGCCAGTATCCCAAACCTCTCCTTTAAAGTGCAGGCATTGTTCTTCCCATTTCCAGGACTCAAATCCGGCTAACCAGTTTCCCTGAATACCTTCACAAAATATTACCCAGTTCACGCTCCATCAGCGCGTCAGGTCCCAAAAAACATTCGTCTCCATTCACTCCTATCTAACACGCTCACGCATGCTTGCTGGAAGTTCAAGCCCCTCGTATACAAAACCCCCCTTTACCAAAAAAAAATCTCTTTTCGAGGACGACCCTTACCCTGCTTTCCTTCCCCACAGTTATAGCTCTCCAAGTCATTCTACTTTGTTCCCTTCATTCCTTAAAATGACAACCACCTCATCAACCCCCTTCAGCCCTATCACTAATAATTTTAGTAACCCACATCCCTATTTCCACCCCCGGTCCCCCTGCATAATATTTAAACCCCACATTGCCCTTTTAAAAAGGGCATCAAGCTAAAACCCCCTCCTCGCTGCAGCGTTTAATCAGCTTCTCTCATTTTAAGTGTTGATACCACTCCGGTTATTCCCTTTTTCTTCCATGAATAACGTTTTTTTTCTCCACAGATACCTAGGGACCTCACCTTTTTCCCTTTATCAATTCTGTGTTACTCATCTGATAAACCCATCACAAGTCCTCCCAAATATCTTAAACAAATTTATATTCCATACCCCCCTCTTTCATTTTTTCCCAAATTTTTTTTAAAATCGTTTGATCCTCATCCCAAATTACTCTTATCTATGTTTTACTTTCAACTTCTACCTAGACCCTTACAAACTCGTCCTTTTAAACCCTTTTTTTTCTTTCTTTGAATCTCCCATAAGCATTTAAAATCAGCCAAAAAATAACTGTGTTCTCCATTTTATTTGATTCCTCATAATTTATTCCTCGTCTCCCCAACACCCCAGATTTTTTTTTTTACTTTTATAAAATATTAAACAACAGGGGGACATCACATCCCCGTCTAAGACCTACTTTTACGGAAGTAATCCCTCTCCCCCAACCCCCTAACTGAGCCTCCCCTATCCTCATAAAAACTCTTACCCCCATTGAAACAAAACGACTGTTTTTGCACCCCGGTGTCTATGCTCAAACATCAGTAAAAGGGGTATGGTGTTAGTCAAACTTTTGGTCGTATCCTAAAATAAAACGCCTAATTTTTGAAATGCTCTGAGGCCACGGTTTTGATATAGTATTTGTCTTTGGATTTCAGCTAGGCCTGTATACCTTGTCATGTACTTAGTAAATAAATTAGTATTATTATTATTTCTTATAAATATCGTAATGACAGACATGGATAATGATGGAATAAAAAAGTAAAACTCACCCTTCGTTTTTTTTTTTTTAACAAAATGGGTTCCCAAAGGCGGGGGGCCCCTGAAAAGACAAACTTTCTTTTCCCCCCATTCCCTCCATCTGTCTTTTGAGAGGTTGCTTCTTTACAGTTATAAAACTGCAACATTAACACCCTCCTTAGGTGCTGAACACTGTATTTCCCCTCTCGGGACTCAAGTCCGCCTCTGTTTCTGAATCCCTTCATAAATGTTACTTTGTAAACCAACAGCACGTCAAGTTTTAAAAAACCATTTGTCCCCAAATTCACTCCCTATAAAATCGCTCCCGATTTTTTGGGTCCAGACCCCCCACCCAAACCCCCTTTTACACCACCCCCTTTTCCATTTTCCCTGGCACTACCCGCCATCCCTCCACTGGTTTTTAAAATTTCTGGAAGTTTTCCCTTTCTCGTTCCATTCTTTTACATGTCCAAACCCCTCAAAAACCCCCCTCAGCTCTCTGGGAATGGTTTTGGTAATCCCACACCTCCCCCTAATTTCCCAAACCCCAAATTTCCCTCTGCTTATATTCACCCCCTTTTTGACCTCAGCCCATGACTCCCCACTGTAGCCTTCTCCTCATTGCAACATTCATCAAGCCCCCCATCCCTATAAGAGTGTTGGTATAACTATACTCTCATACTTTCCCCCCTCTTTTTTAGGGAAAGGTTTTTTTGTCCCCCACAGACTCCAAAAAGTGCACCACTCACCCTTTTCCTCTCATCAATTCTATGATTCACCTCATCCTTCATGACCCATCTGCTGACATATCCACTCCCAAATATCTGAATACATTCACCTCCTCCATACTCTTTCCTCAATCTGATATCCAATCTTTCGTCACCTAATCTTGTTATCCTCATCACCTTACTCTTTCCGATATTCACTTTCAATTTTCTTCTTTTCACACCCTACCAAATTCATCCACCAACCTCTGCAACTTCTCTTCAGAATCTCCCAAAAAGCACAGTGTCATCAGCAAAAAGCAACTGTGACAGCTCCCACTTTGTATTTGATTCTTTATTAACCCCACACCTCTTGCCAAGACCCTCTGTCATTCCAAAGCTTCTCTTACAAGCCATATCCTTAGACATCCTTTTCTAAGGCCCACTTACTGGAGATAGTACCTCCCTCCTATACACTCTAACCTGAGCCTCACTATCCTCATAAAAACCCTTCACTGCTTTCAGTAACCTTCCTCCTATTCCATCATCTGCAACATACTGCCAGTGCCCCCTATCCACCTATCATAGCCTTTCACAAATCCATAAAGGCCACAAAAACCTCTTTACCCTATCCAAATACTGTTCACCTATATGTTTCACTATAAAACACTTGGTCTACACACCCCCTACCTTTCCTAAAGCCCCCTTGTTCATCTGCTATCCTGCTTTCTATCTTACTCTTTTCAATAATAACTCACATACACTTTACCAGATACTCTCAACAGACTTATTGCCCTATAATTTTGCACTCTCCTTTTGTCCCCTTTGCCTTTATACAAAGGAACAATACACGCCTCTGCCAATCCCTAGGTACCTGCTTTTAACATTTCTATCTTTATCCCATCAATCCAGCTGCCTTACCCCCTTTCATTCTACCCACTGCCTCAATTTAGTAGAAACAATTCATCATTAGATTCTAATTTGCATGCCCTACACTCATTTGAAGGCAATTTGTTTCGCCATTGCAAATCAGCAAAGGACTCACTTTTACTTTCTTTTCAGCATAGATAAGAGACGCTGATAACTACCGGGTATAATCTTTCGTTACCTGGTAATAGTCGATATACGAATGTATGTTGACTATTACGAGAATTAGTCCAGCAACTATCACAAAGACAAAAATAATAACCATGCTTCAATATCCCAATAACAGAATCGTAACAGCCACCAGGGAAGGGTGGGGTTCGAACCCCACCCGTGGTGTGGTTTGTTTACAATCGTATCATTACGATTTCGTGATTCAAGTTACCTTGACACATTGGTTGCCAGTGTGGGTAGTGTGAACTTACCTTCTGAATTTGCAGTACTGGAGACTCATGTACTATGTGTATGTGTGTACTCACTATTACGAACACTGGTGTATAATGGCCTGCACACCTTGTCGTAATGGGATAAATAATGAGCAATCAAAAGACAACAGAAGTTATATAACTTGCATTTCCTTTCACGTATAAGCAAGCTCATATTTACAATATGTACAGTAATGTAAGAGCAAGTGTACAACAAGGTGATCAAAGGAGGCAAAAAGCAAGAGCCAAACAAAGCACTGTGATCGACCAGCAGCCTAGACAAGTCTAACAAAGCTTCACAGTTCTTCACAGTGCTTCACAGTTCTGGCGGGCTTGTTCGTGATTGGCCGGTAAACCGAGGTACTGATATAATGATGGGGCTCAGTGGTCAGGAGGCAGCCTATGTGGGAGTGAGACATACACCTAATATAATGTAACATTCTCGAAGAATGCCACACTCTCTAGTTGCGGTTGCAGGGTCAAGTCACAGCTCCTCCTACCACCAGTAGATTTGTGACAACCCTTCCCTGAAACCGTGCTGGTTATGGTTTAAATGTTCATTCATTTCTAGGTCTTCCATTACTTTTCTCCTGATAATCTTCTCCATGACATTGCATAGTATAAATGTCTATGACACTGGTATGTAGTTTAATGCTGCCTGTTTGTTCCTTTCTTAAATACTGGGACTACATTTGCTGTCTTCCGCACCTCAGGTATTTGCCTTGTTTCGATAGATAATTTGAATTTTTGATATTAATGGCACACACAGCCCCTCTGCTCCTCTCTCAGGACCAACGGAGAGATGATCTCCGGTCCCACCGCCTTCAGACATAAATTTCACTCCAACAGCCTCTTCAGTCCTCCTCTGGTATGTGAACTGTGTCCAGCACGGGTTGGTGTTCCCCACCATTCCGGCTTTCCTGAAAATACTTCCTTAATTAAATGTTGTTTTGAGCTCTTCACATATTTCTCTGTCGTTTCTGTGATCACTCCTTCCTTCCTCAGCCTGATTACCTGGTCCTTGACTGTCGTTTGATGCTATGTCATTTTCGTATTGCCGCTGGACCTCGCTCCCTCTCTGTGCATGTGTGTGTTTATGTTTGTGTGTGTGTATACGTGTGTGTGTGTGTACTCACCTAGTTGTGGTTGCAGGGGTCGAGTCATAGCTCCTGGCCCCGTCTCTTCACTGGCCGCTACTGGGTCACTCTCCCGTTCCATGAGCTTTATCATACCTCTTCTTAAAGCTATGTATTGAGCCTGCCTCCACTACATCGCTTCCTAAACTATTCCACTTCCCGACCACTCTGTGACTGAAGAAATACTTCCTAACATCTCTGTGATTCATCTGAGTCTTCAACTTCCAACTGTGTCCCCTTGTTACTGTGTCCCATATCTGGAACATTCTGTCTCTGTCCACTTCGTCAATTCCTCTCAGTATCTTTATGTCGTTATCATGTCCCCTGTCTCTCCTGTCCTCCAGTGTCGTCAGGTCGATTTTCCTAACCTCTCCTCCGTAGGACATACCTTAGCTTTGGGACTAGTCTTGTTGCAAACCTTGCACTTTTTCAAGCTTCTTCACGTGCTTGGTTTCTGTGAGAGCTACGATGTCTGGTGATGCCTCTGTGATTTTTTCGTGCCACTCCTCCCACTTATTCGTTATTATATCAGCGTTGGTGTACCATACCTTCAGTTTCCTCTCGAACACTGTATTCTCTGGGTTTGTGGGGGCAGTTTGACTCTCGATTTCTCCCTTCGAGTACCCACTAATTCTCTGATAATTTATTAGTTCAATCTGTCGTACTCTACTGTTTGTTTAATGATATTTTCAATCTCTTGTTTTTCTTTCTTCCATCGTTCATTGTATGACGTCCATTCCCTCTCCTGTAGCTCATGAATAAAGATTGACCCTCCCTCTCCTCCTCCAGGCCTTTCCTCTGTATTTATACTATCCATTGTCGCCTACAAGTTCTTGTAAACTCATAGTGGCGTGGTCCGCCTCTGCATGCGGCCTGTTGCCTTCCTACCTACAACCCCCCACTTCCTGCTGTCCCTGTGCCCAACAGCTTACCCCGTTCATTCTTCGACCTTGCTTGACCAATTCAAACTAACTCCAGGTGGCCTGATAGGGGCCCACCTGGAGTTTACCTGAGTAGGTTTTGGGGTCAATGCCCTCATGTCTCTGTCTGAGACCAGGCCTCGTGGTGAATCAGGGTCTGATCAGCCAGGCTGTTACTGCTGGCTGCACATAAAACGATGTACAAACCACAGCCCAGCTGATCAATTACTGACTTTAGGTGTCTCTTCAGTGTCTTCCTGAAGACAGCCAGGGGTCTATTGGTAATCCTCCTTATGTATGCTGGGAGGCAGTCTTGGGCCCCTGACAATGTAAATCTTGTTTTTTTCTTTCCTTTTTACCCCTCGTTTAATATTGGTGCACGTGTTCCAGATGCCATGATCCCTCTGTTCACTGGTCCTGTAGGTCGCTTCAGCATATTTGCTTAATCTTTTTAAAGCCCTAAGCTTCTGCAGCTTCAGCGGTGACTCAAACTTCTTATTCTCTGCCTCCATGCTTTACTCCATTTTCTCGGTAAGATTACTTAGTTTGCTTTCCCACTCTTGTTCCATCCTTTTCCAAAGCTCTTCCATCCATTCTTCCTCTGATTCCCTGAGTCTTCGACTTTCTCTCTGGGACCCCATATTTTATTTATATTGAGCTAGGATTCGTAGTGTGTGTCTAATGTTTATGTGTGTGTGTGTGTGTTTGTTTGTATGCGAGTGTGGGTGTACTCACCTAATTGTGGTTGCAGGGGGCGAGTCATATCTCCTGGATCTGCCTCGTCACTGGTCGCCAGTAGGTCCACTCTCTACCAGCTCCATGAGCTGTATCATACCTCTTCTTAAAACTATTACGGTACCTGTCTGAACGACCTCACTTTCTAGACCAGTGATTCTCAACCAGAGGATGAAAAATTACATAGCAAGGGGAAAATATTTGATGTACTTGATAATTGAATAATAATTCAAATAAATTTCATTTTGTAAAATGTGTGTGTGTGTGTGTGAATAATAATCACATGACTAATTCATAATTATTTCTTTTTGTATGGAAATAAAGGGGCAAATGGAGAATTACATCAAGCCGAGGGGGTTAATGATGGAGGAAAAGTTGAGAATATCTGTTCTACACTATTCCAGTTCCTGACAACGCTATTACTGAAGATAAACTTCCTAAAAACCCTGTGACCCATTTCAGTCTTCAACTTGCAATTGTGACCCTTGTTGCTGTGTCCCATTTCTGGAACCTCGTCTCTATCCACCTTGTCGATTCCTCTCAGTATCATATATGTCAATATCGTGTCCTCCCCCTCCTTCATGTCTTCCAGTGTCGTCAGGTCGAGTTCTGTTAACCTTTCCGTACGACATGCCCCTTAGCTCTTAGACTTGTCTCGTTGCAAAGCTTTGCACTTTTCTATTTTCCTGACGTGCTTGGTCAGGTGAGGGTTCCAAACTAGGGCTGTATATTCAAATATGGGCCTGATCTACATGGTGTACAGGGTCCATAATGACTCCTTACTGAAATGTCGGAATGCTATTCTTAGGTTCGCCAGTCGCCCATATGCTGCAGCAGTTAGTTGATGTGCTCAGATGTGCTCGGTATTAAACACACTCCAAGATCCTCTTCCTCGAGAGAGGCTTGCAGTCTTTGGCCCTCTAGACTGTACTCTGTGGTCTTCTTTGCCCTTCCTCGATCTTCATGACTTTACAATTGTTGGGGTTGAACTCCAAGAGCCATTTGCTGGACCAGGCCAGCAGCCTGCCCAGTACATTCTGTAGTCCTACCTTTTCCTCCTCTGACTGAATTCTTCTCATTAACTTTACATCGTCTGCAAACAGGGACAGTTCCGAGTCTACTCCTTCCGTCATGTCACACACATATACCAGGAACAGTACCGGTCCTAAGACTGACCCCTGTGGAACCCCGCTCGTCGCAGCCGCCCTATCTGACACCTCATCATGTACCATGACTCGCTGCTGCCTTCCCTTCACGAATTCTCTAATCCATTACAGCGCCTTCCATGTTATTCCTGCCTGGTTCTTCAGTTTTTACACTAGTATTTAGTGTGGAACTGTGTCAAGAGCTTTCTTACTGTTCAAGAAACACAATCTACCCACCCCTCTCTCTATCTTACTGCTGTCACCTTGTCATAGAACTATAGTATGTTTGTAACTCAGGATTTCCCATCTCTGAATCTGTGCTGATTGTCATTTGTAAGCTCATTCTTTTCTAGGTGGTCCACAACTCTTCTCCTGATAATCTTCTCCATGACTTTGCATACAATACATTTCAGTAACACTGATCTGTAGTTTAATGTTGTGTGTCTGCCCCCTTATTTACAAATTTGGACTACATCTGCTGTCTTCCATTTCTCATGTCCCGATAAATGTGTTGAAGATTATTGTTAGTCAGGACCCATGGAGAGATGTTATCTGGCTCCATCGCCTTACAGATTTATAGTTCGCTTAGCAGCCTCTTCACCTCCTCCACGGTTGTATGCATCGTGTCCAGTACTTGTTGGTGTATCCCACCTCTTCATCTTTCTGGAGTCCTTTTTGTCCCCACTGTGAACAGTTCTTAGATAGGAAGCTGTGATTTCGTGTATAGGGCAAGGATGAATAACATCTTGTAGGAGTGAGGAAGAGCCAGTTGTGAGTGTGTGGGAAGTTCGTGAGGCAGTGGGTAGACTGAAAGAGGGTAAAGCAGCCGAGATTGATAGGATAAAGATAGAAATGTTAAAATCAGGTGGGGATATAGTTTTCAAGTGAAGAGGGTAAGGTACCTAGGGATTGGCAGAAAGTATGCATAGTTCCTTTGTATAAAGAAAGAATAAAGAGTAAGACGGAGACAGGATAGCAGATAAACAAGGAGGCTTTATAAATGGTAGGGGGTGTAGACCAAGTGTTTACTGTGAAACATAAAGGTGAAGAGTATTTAGATAAGGGTAAAGAGGCTGCATTTATGGATTTGGAAAAGGAGTATGATAGGATGGAATGGGGGCAATGTAGTAGGTATTGTAAATGTATAGAATAAGAGGTAGGTTATTGAAAGCAGTAAAGAGTTTTTACGAGGTTAGTGAGGCTCAAATTAGAATATGTAGGAGAGAGGAGATTATTTCACAGTAAAATTAAGCCTTAGACAAGGATGTGTGATGTCACCGTGGTTGTTCGATATATTTATAAATGGAGTTGTAAGAGAAGTGAACGCTCGGGTGTTGGCAAGAGGTGTGGGGTTAAAAGATAAAGAATCTAACACAAAGTGCGAGTTGTCACAGTTACTTTTTGATGATGACACTGTGCTTTTGCGAGATTCTGAACAGAAGTTGCAGAGATTGGTGAATGATATTGGAAGGGTATGTAAAAGAAGGAAATTAAAAGTGGATATAGGAAAGAGTAAGGGGAGGAAAATGAAAAAAAATTTGGTAACGAAAGATTGGATATCAAATTTAAGGGAGAGAGTATGGAGGATGTGAATGTTTTCAGATATTTGGGAGTGGACATTTCAGCAGATGAGTCTATGAAAATTAAGGTGAATCATAGAATTGATGAGGGAAAAGGTGAGTGGTGCACTGAGGAGTCTGTGGAGACAAAGAATATTTTCCAAGAAGCAAAGAAGTGAATGCATGAGAGTATAGTTATACCAATGCTTTGTTATGGGTGGGAAGCATGGGTGGTGAATGTTGCAACATGACAACATGACATCTCCACTGCTTCCAGCAGTAGAGATGTCATGTCTGAGCGCAATGTGTGGTGTGAATATAATGCAGAGAATCTGTAGTTTGGAAATTAGGAGGAGGTGTGGTTTACCAGAGGGCTCAGGAGAGGTTATTGAGGTGGTTCGTACATGTAGAGAGGAGGAACGAAATACATTGACATCGAGATTGTATAAATCTGAAGTGGAGGGAAGGCAAGGTAGGGGTAGGCCTAGGAAAGGTTGGAGGAGTGGGTAAAGAAGGTTTTAGGACTTGATGTACTGTTGGAGTGTGAACAAGGTAACATTAATGAAGGGATTCAGGGAAATCGGCAGGCCAGACATGAGTCCTGGAGATGGAAAGTACAGTGTGTGCTCTCTGAAGAAGGGGTGTTAATGTTGCAGATTTATAACTGTAGTGTAAGAATGCCTCTGGCAAAACAGTGATGGAGTGAATGATGATGAAAGTGCTTTTTTCGGCCCACTCTGCTTTGGTGGAAACAAGTCAGCCGTCTCCCACCGAGGCAGGGTGACCCAAAAGAAAGGAAATTCCCAAAAGAAAATACTTTCATCATCATTCAACACTTTCACCACACTCATACATAATCACTGTCTTTGCAGAGGCGCTCAGATACGACTTCTGAGAATAGTCCCTCCCAGCTGTCACTATCCCAGACCCTTCCTTTAAAGTGCAGGCATTGTACTTCCCATTTCCAGGACTCAAGTCCAACTAAATCAATTAACTGATTTCCTGAATCCCTTCACAAAATGTTACCCTGCTCACACTCCAACAGCTCGTCAGGTCCCAAAACCATTCGTTTCCATTCACTCCTATCTAACACGCTCACACATGCTTGCTGGAAGTCTAAGCCCTCGCCCACAAAACCTCCTTTACCCCTCCCTCCAACCTTTTCTAGGACGATCCCTATCCGCCTTCCTTCCCTACAGATTTGTACGCTCTCCAAGTCATTCTACTTTGATCCATTCTCTCTAAATGACCAAACCACCTCAACAACCCCTCTTCAGCCCTCTGACAAATACTTTTAGTAACTCCACACCTTCTCCTAATTTCCACATTCCGAATTTTCTGCATAATATTTACACCACACATTGCACTTAGACAGGACATCTCCACTGCCTCCAGCCTCCTCCTCTCTGCAGCATTTGCAACCCATGCTTCACACCCATATAAGAGTGTTGGTACCACTATACTTTCGTACATTACCTTCTTTGCCTCCATGGATAACGTTTTTTGTCTCCACAGATACCTCAATGCACCACTCACCTTTTTTTCCTTCATCAATTCTATGTTTAACCTCATCCTTCTTAAACCCATCCGCTGACACGTCAACTCCCAAATATCTGAAAACATTTACTTCTTCCATAATCCCTCTCTCCAATGTGATATCCAATTTTTCTTTATTTAAATCGTTTGATACCCTCATCACCTTACTCTTATCTATGTTCACTTTCAACTTTCTACCTTTACACACCCTCCCAAACTGGTCCACTAACCTTTGCAACTTTTCTTAAGAATCTCCCATAAGCACAGTATCATCATCAAAAAGTAACTGTGTCAACTCCCATTTTGCATTTAATTCCCCATAATTTAATCCCACCCCTCTCCCCAACACCCTAGCATTTACTTCTTTTACAACCCCATCTATAAATATATTAAACAACCATGGTGACATTACACATCCCTGTCTTAGACCTACTTTTACCGGGAAGTAATCTCCCTCTCTCCTACTCACCCTAACCTGAGCCTCACTATCCTCATAAAAACTCTTTACAGCCTTCAGTAACTTACCACCTATTCCATACACTTGCAACATTTACCACATTGCTCCCCTATCCACTCTATCATATGCCTTTTCTAAATCCATAAATGCAATGAAAACTTCTCTACCTTTATCTAAATACTGTTCACATATATACTTCACTGTAAACACTTGATCTACACATCCCCTACCCACTCTAAAGCCTCCTTGCTCATCTTCAATCCTACTCTCTGTCTTACCTCAAATTCCTTCAATAATAACCCTGCCATACAGTTTACATGGTATACTCAGTAAACTTATTCCCCTATAATTCTTACTCTCTCTTTTATCCCCCTTCTCTTTATATAAAGCAACTATACATGCTCTCTGCCAATCCCTAGGTACCTTCCTCTCGTTCATACATTTATTAAACAAAAATACCAACCACTCCAACACTATATCTCCCCCTGCTTTTAACATTTCTGTCATGATCCCGTCATTCCAGCTGCTTTACCCCCACGCAATCCTACTAGAATTAAGCAGCCAGCAGAGCTAGGTGTTTTACCTAGATCCGAGGACATACGGTGGTGTGGGTGCCTCTGAGCTAATTTCATTCTACTCCCCGTTTGGTGTACTTGGGCCCAAAACGACATTGGTCGAATTCTCGGCTAGTCGCATTGTAGTTATTAATTCAATACCACTCGTTCGTGGTTACAGTGATATAAATTACTGCTCGTGGAGGCTAGTACACTTAACGAGGAGTAGTATGAAATTAGCTCAGAGTCATCCACATCACCTTGGGTGCTTGGTTCTTGTAGGATTGCGTGGTCCTGTGGGTTAGAGCATCATGTGCGATTTTCGCTCACCATAAGGCGGGCCAAAACGACATGGGTTCGAATCCTCGGCTAGTCGCAGTATTGTTATTGATTCAATACCAGTCGTTTGTGGGTACAATATATGTATATATATATATATATATATATATATATATATATATATATATATATATATATATATATATATATATATATATATATATATATATATATGTGTGTGTGTGTGTGTGTGTGTGTGTGTGTGTGTGTGTGTGTGTGTGTGTACTCACCTATTTTTACTCACCTATTTGTGGTTGCAGGGGTCGAGACATACTACTGGCCCCGCCTCTTCACTGATTGCTACTAGGTCCTCTCTCTCCTGCTCCATGAGCTTTATCAAACCTAGTCTTAAAACTATGTATGGTTCCTGCCTCCACTATGTCGCTTTCTAAGCTATTCAACTTCCTGACAACTCTATGACTGAAGAAATACTTCCTAACATCCCTTTGACTCATAGGAGTCTTCAACTTCCAATTGTGACCCCTTGTTTCTGTGTCCCCTCTCTGGAACATCTTGTCTCTGTCCACCTTATCTATTCCTCGCAGTATTTTATATGTCGTTATCATGTCTCCCCTAACACTCCTGTCCTCTAGTGTCGTCAGGCCGATTTCATAAGAACATAAGAAAGGAGGAACACTGCAGCAGGCCTGTTGGCCCATACTAGGCAAGTCCTTCACATTCCATCCCACTAACATAACCTTTCTTCGTAGGACAATCCCCTTAGCTCTGGGACTAGTCTTGTTGCAAACCTTTGCACTTTCTCTAATTTCTTGACGTGCTTGACCAGGTGTGGGTTCCAAACTGGTGCTGCATAATCCAGTATGGGCCTGACGTATATGGTGTACAGAGTCTTGAATGATTCCTTAGTGAGGTATTGGAACGCTATTCTTAGGTTTGCCAGCCGCCCGTATGCTGCAGCAGTTATCTGATTGATGTGTGCCTCAGGAGATGTGCTCGGTATTATACTCACACCAAGATCTTTTTCCTTGAGTGAGGTTTGCAGTCTTTGGCCACCTAGACTATACTCTGTCTGCGGTCTTCTTTGCCCTTCCCCGATATTCATGACTTTACATTTGGCAGGGTTAAATTCAAGGAGCCAGTTACTGGACCAGGCTTGTAGCCTGTCCAGGTCTCTTTGTAGTCCTGCCTGATCCTCGACTCATTTGATTCTTCTCATTAACTTCACATCATCTGTAAAAAGGGACACTTCTGAGTCTATCCCTTCCGTTATATCATTCACATATACCAAAAACAGTACAGGTCCTAGGACTGACCCTTGTGGAACTCCACTCTTAACAGGTGCCCACTCTGACACCTCGTCACGTACCATGACTCGTTGTTGCCTCCCTGTCAGATATTCTCTGATCCATTGCAGTGCTTTTCCTGCTACGTATGCCCGATCCTCTAGCTTTTGCATTAACCTCTTGTGAGGAACTGCGTCGAACGCCTTCTTGCAGTCCAAAAAAATGCAGTCTATCCACCCCTCTCTCTCGTGTCTTACTTCTGTTACCTTGTCATAAAACTCCAGTAGGTTTGTGACACAGGACTTTTCTTCCCTGAAACCGTGCTGGTTGTCGTTTATAAGCTTGTGTCTTTCTAGGTGCTCCACCACTCTCCTCCTGATGATCTTCTCCATGACTTTGCATACTATACACGTCAGTGACACAGGTCTGTAGTTTAATGCCTCGTGTCTGTCTCCTTTCTTAAAAATTGGGACTACATTTTGCATCTTCCACGCCTCAGGTAGTTGCCCAGTTTCAATGGATGTGTTGAAGAATTTTGTTAGTGGCACACACAACATCTCTGCTCCCTCTCTAAGGACCCACGGAGAAAAGTTGTCCGGTCCCACCGCTTTTGAGGAATCGAGTTCACATAGCAGCTTCTTCACCTCCTCCTCGGTTGTGTGTATTTCATCCAGCACTTGTTGGTATACCTCCCTATTCTGAATTCCTGGAGTCCTTCCTGTCTCCTGTGTAAATACTTCTTTAAATCTCATGTTGAACTCCTCACATACCTCTTGGTCGTTTCTTGTGAACTCCCCACCTTCCTTCCTCAGCCTGATTACCTGGTCCTTGACTGTTGTTTTCCTCCTGATGTGGCTATACAACAGCTTTGGGTCAGACTTGACTTTTGATGCTATATCATTTTCATATTGTCGCTGAGCCTCCCTTCTTACCTGTGCATATTCGTTTCTGGCTCTTTTGCTAATCTCTTTATTTTCCTGGGTCCTTTGTCTTCTGTACTTTTTCCATTCTCTATTACACTTAGTTTTTGCCTCCCTAAACCTCTGGGTGAACCAAGGACTCGTTCTGGTCTTCCCATTACTTCTGTTTCCCTTGGGGACAAACCTCTCCTCTGCCTCTTTGCATTTGGTTGTCACATATTCCATCATTTCTTTTACTGGTTTTCCTGCCAATTCTCTCTCCCACTGAACGTCTTGTAGGAAGTTTCTCATGCCTGTGTAGTCCCCCCTTTTGTAGTTTCGTTTCTCCCTTCCTATTCCTGCTTCCCTCTCCACTTGTAGCTCAACTATATAATCAAAACACAGAACCAAATGATCACTAGCTCCAAGGGGCCTTTCATACGTGATATCCTCGATGTCCGAACTACTCAAGGTGAATACTAGGTCCAGTCTTGCTGGATCATCCCCACCTCTCTCTCTGGTAGTGTCTCTAACATGTTGATGCATGAGGTTTTCCAGTACCACATCCATCATCTTGGCTCTCCATTATTCAGGACCCCCATGGGGCTCCAGGTTTTCCCAATCAATCTCTTTGTGATTGAAATCACCCATAACTAGTAACTTTGCTCTCCCCATGTGGGCTCTTCTGGCTACCTCGGCTAGTGTGTCTACCATTGCTCTGTTGCTCTCGTCGTGTGTGTGTGTGTGTGTGTGTGTGTACTCACCTAGTTGTGGTTGCAGGGGTCGGGTCATAGCTCCTGGCCACCATCGCGCGCGTGTGTGTGTGTGTGTGTACTCACCTAGTTGTACTCACCTAGTTGTGGTTGCAGGGGTCGAGACATAGCTCCTGGCCCCGCCTCTTCACTGGCCGCTACTGGGTCACTCTCCCTGCGCCATTAGCTTTATCATACCTCTTCTTAAAGCTGTGTATGGAACCTGCCTCCACTACATCGCTTCCCAAGCTATTCCACTTCCCGACTACTATGTGACTGAAGAAATACTTCCTAACATCCCTGTGATTCATCTGAGTCTTCAACTTCCAACTGTGTCCCCTTGTTGCTGTGTCCCATCTTTGGAACATTCTGTCTCTGTCAACCTTGTCAATTCCTCTCAGTATTTTATATGTCGTTATCATGTCCCCCCTATCTCTCCTGTCCTCCAGTGTCGTCAGGTCGATTTCCCTTAACCTCTCCTCATAGGACATACCCTTTAGCTCCGGGACTAGTCTTGTTGCAAACCTTTCCACTTTCTCTAGATTCTTTACGTGGTTGGATAAATGTGGGTTCCAAACTGGTGCTGCATACTCCAGTATGGGCCTAACGTACACAGTGTACAGGGTCCTGAACGATTCTTTATTAAGATGTCGGAATGCTGTTCTTAGGTTTGCTAGGCGCCCGTATGCTGCAGCAGTTATTTGGTTGATGTGCGCTTCAGGAGATGTTCCTGGTGTTATACTCACCCCAAGATCTTTTTCCTTGATTGAAGTTTGTAGTCTCTGGCCCCCTAGACTGTACTCCGTCTGCGGTCTTCTTTGCCCTTCCCCAATCTTCATGACTTTGCACTTGGTTGGGTTGAACTCCAGGAGCCAATTGCTGGACCAGGCTTGTAGCCTATCCAGATCCCTTTGTAGTTCTGCCTGGTCCTCTTCCGATTGAATTCTTCTCATCAACTTCACATCATCTGTAAACAGGGACACTTCGGAGTCTATTCCTTCCGTCATGTCGTTCACAAACACCAGAAACAGCACCGGTCCTAGGACTGACCCCTGTGGAACCCCACTCGTCACCGGCGCCCACTCTGACACCTCGCCACGGACCATGACTCGCTGCTGTCTTCCTGACAGGTATTCCCTGATCCATTGTAGTGCCTTCCTGTTATCCCTGCCTGGTCCTCCAGCTTCTGACTAATCTCTTGTGTGGGACTGTGTCAAACGCCTTCTTACAGTCCAAGAATATGCAATCTACCCACCCTCTCTCTCTTGTCTTACTGCTGTCACCCTGTCATAGAACTCCAGTAGGTTTGTGACACAGGATTTCCCGTCCCTGAAACCGTGTTGGCCGTCGTTGATAAGCTCATTTCTTTCTAGGTGCTCCACCACTCTTCTCCTGATAATCTTCTCCATGACCTTGCATACTATACATGTCAGTGACACTGGTCTGTAGTTTAGTGCTACGTTTCTGTCTCCTTTTTTAAAAATTGGAACTACATTTGCTGTCTTCCATACCTCTGGTAGTTGCCCTGTTTCGATAGACGTGTTGAAGATTGTTGTTAGGGGTACACATAGCTCCTCTGCTCCCTCTCTCAGGACCCATGGATAAATGTTGTCCGGCCCCATCGCCTTTGAGGTATCTAGCTCGCTTAGTAGCCTCTTCACTTCCTCCTCAGTTGTATGTATCGTGTCCAGCACCTGATGGTGTACCCTACCTCTCCTCCTTTCTGGAGGCCCTTCTATTTCCTCTGTGAACACCTCTTTGAATCTCATGTTGAGCTCCTCACACACTTCGTGGTCATTTCTTGTGACCTCCCCTCCTTCCTTCCTATATTGTGTGTGTGTGTGTGTGTGTGTGTGTGTGTGAAGGCAACGACATCATAAAGAGAACCCTTTCTAAAGCTGGATGCCCAGCCGAGAGAAGGCCCCGATCACTAGCAGCCAGCAATACCCACAACCAAGCAAACCGCCCCGACGGGATCACCATCTATCATTGGAAGAATTGCAAGCTCTTAGCATGGGACTATACCTGTGTGTCGACACTGGCTGACTCCTACATCCATTACAGTGGAAAAATAAACACATAAGCAGTATAATGTGATCCTTTATTGACAACGTTTCGCCCACGCAGTGGGCTTTATCGAGTCACAGACAGATCTACCTGGAAAATGAGCAACATGGATCCAGGTAGATCTGTCTGTGACTAGATAAAGCCCACTGCGTGGGCGAAACGTTGTCAATAAAGGATCACATTATACTGCTTATGTGTTTATTTTTCCATTGTGTCGGTATTTTATACCATTTATTTCCATCCATCACAGTGTTGGGTGACAGGGAGGAGCTGCTGAATACAGGGAGGAGTACAAGATCTGCAAGTACAGGGACATAAGCCAACATTATAAATTTGTCCCAGTGGGATCAGAGACCTTGGGAGCATGGGGAAAAAATGCCACATGTTTCCTTAAAGTACTGGGTTCCAGACTCATCGACACCACCGGGGACCCAAGGGCTGCCACTTTCATGTTCTAGCGGCTCTGTGTTGCCATCCAGAGGAAAATGCATGTTGCATACTGGCTCGTGTCCAGCTTCGGAGGAGCTGGAGGAGATTCTTAATCGTTGATATATTGTACCAATGTATTCATGTTCATGTTTGTGTTTTCTGTCAATGTATTCTATAAATAAACTCATATAATAATATATATATATATATATATATATATATATATATATATATATATATATATATATATATATATATATATATATATATATATATATATATATATGTATGTATATATATATATATATATATATATATATATATATATATATATATATATATATATATATATATATATATATATATATATATATATATATATATATATATATATATAGGGTGGTGAGAAGAAAATATTCAAACAGCTCCAGGGAGAACCTCGAGTTTTCCCTGAGGTACGTTTATTGTCTTCTCTGAGGTTGAGGGTTCCCAGTAAAGTTCTAGAGGTGGTACCTCCCTATATATATGTCTCATCGGCATAAAACATTTAAACGCTCGTATACCTTACTTGGAAACGTTTTTTAATGAATTTGCCATTTTTAGATCTTTTCTTCATCAAATGGGATTTAAAATATAAAACAAAAACTGACCAGAATTACAAAATTAAATGAGCATTGAGTTATATTGAAAACTCGCGTTTTGGCACTTACGTGCCAGAACTGACATATTACTAGGTACAGTGTTCTCATCTTACACTGACCATGTACAGGTACAGTGTTCTCATTTTACACTGATCATTTACAGGAACAGTGTTCTCATCTTACATTGACCATTTACAAGGCTTTTATTTGTAATCACAGAGTCCCTAATATGATTTCCTTCAAATTTTCAATCCTATTCATCTATTGTTGAAGATTCAAAGATATACTGACAAGAGCAGAAGCACTCTATTCTATTTTATGAAAACATTTCCTAAATTTGGTATTCCTTTTGTTGGGGAATCTACAAAATTAAATCATCTAAGACCCATTGTTACCCAACAGAAATAAGCTGTTAGAATAATCACCCAATCAGGTTCCAGACAACACACCCCAGGTTCCAGACAACACACCCCAGGTTCCAGACAACACACCCCAGGTTCCAGACAACACACCCCAGGTTCCAGACAACACACCCCAGGTTCCAGACAACACACCCCAGGTTCCAGACAACACACCCCAGGTTCCAGACAACACACCCCAGGTTCCAGACAACACACTCAGGTTCCAGACAACACACCCCAGGTTCCAGACAACACGCCCGGGTTCCAGGCAACACACCCCAGTTTCCAGACAACACACCCCAGGTTCCAGACAACACACCCCAGGTTCCAGACAACACACCCCAGGTTCCAGACAACACACCCCAGGTTCCAGACAACACACCCCAGGTTCCAGACAACACACCCCATCTCTATAGCTCTTCCTAGAGAGCTCTAACACAACACACAGACTTAATGCGAGAAATAAGAATTTCATGGACATAACAAATGTTTGACTCATCTTACGTTGGAACTCCATCCAAATAAAAGACTAAAATTTGAAACTCGAACACATAAGGTGTAAAAAAAAATTCAGTTTAGTCACATGCTTCAAAAAACTAATTTAAAAGACCCTTCCTAAATATGACTTAAACCCTACTAAGATTAATTACGCTAACTCTTGACTTATTGATAGCAGCCCTGTTGATGTAAATCATATTATTTCTGTCATAACAACTTGTTACACAAAAAACTATAATTACAAGCCAAATCGTTAGTTTATTTAAAGCCATGTAATGTAAACTATAGCTTTCTAGTTAACTATCTTTATTATATAATTGTTATAAGTTAATTTAAAATTTATCGAAATGCTCTGAATAATTAGAGGCTTCATATAAAGTAGATAATACACTTCAGTTGATCCAAATTGTACACTGTATCTTTCCTTATAGAGATAAAGGTGTCTATTCTTTATCTTTCTCATTCAAAAATATTTAGCATTTCACCATGATAAAAAGAAAATAGTGTTGAGGAACATTAACCGACCAAAAAGGCATTTACATTTTTTAACGCATCTACTGTCTGGCAGTGATGTCGAGTGACCCTGAAAATGAAAAACGTCTTCATTGTCATTGTTAAATCACGGTGTTGCTAGAAGACCACTGGCATCACAGTTCAGATCACTTTCCGAAATGCAGCATCACGTTGATCATACTCCAAATGCACATAAGGTCACAAAAAGCACTTTATCTCATTTGTTGTGATCTAACACGCTTACACAAGCGACTATCTCGCAAAGTGTCTTTCACCACCTTCCTCCAACCCTTCCTGAGAGACTTCACCCCTCCTTCCCTCCTCCCAAAATTAATAAATCATTCTAGTCATACGCTTTAAGTCCAAACCACCTGGGTAACTCATTCTCACCCCTATTAATATTACCTCTGGTAACTCCATACCTTTTCTTATATCCAGGCTCTGTTTTTCTTACAATATTCACTTCACATATCCTTCACTTCACATATATATGAGTGGGTGCGGGTGGGTGTGAGTTGGACCTGACTAGTTTGTGCTACTAGGTCAGATGCCGTGCTCCTTCCTTAAGTGAATGTAACCTGACCTAGCTGGGTCAGGGCATTGGCTTAAGCCGGCGGGAGACTTGGACCTGCCTCGCATGGGCCAGTAGGCCTGCTGCAGTGTTCCTTCTTTCTTATGATGTCCTCACTCCTCTTCCTCTTATCAGCAACGCTCAAAACATGATTCATTCTCAAATAACAACGACAGTTTTACTTTACTCTAATACATTCTCCATTTTGCCTATGGATAAAGTTCTTCGTCTTTATTATTATTTTTAATTTTATTGTAATAAATAGTATTATTCTTAATATTATTTTCATTATTATTTGTTTTATTATAATTATTCTTCTTTTTCTTCTTCATCTTCTTCTTCTTCTTATTATTATTATTATTATTATTATTATTAGTATTATTATTATTGCTGTTGTTGTTGTTGTTCCTATTATTATTATTATTTTTTTTCATTATTGTAAAAATATCAAACTGTGATTGGTTACACAGTTCAAGATCCACAGACTTCCGGGTGCCGTTATGGCGTCATGTTGCTTCAGGGTGCCGTTATCACACAAACACTAAATCTCGTAAGTTACCAGCGTGCATTACCCAGATTTGTTTCTTGTTGTGTGTGGGTGGATAATGGACGTCCTTTGATGTGAAGAAAATATCCATTGATAGAAATATCTTTGCTTCTGTGTATTTTCGAGTACTTCAAATGTGGTTTATATTATCTGAAGGCTAGTATAACTTTAGAAGATATAATATAATATACTAAAGACATGTTACAAAAAGTTGGTGAGGAATTTTAAGAATGTGTGGATAAAAGTAAAATTATATATGAACAAATAATAATTTAAGTGATGAGTTAAAAATGTTAGGTAAACAGAAATGGAATATCAGTAAATAGAGAGGTAGAAAGAAGGAATTAATATATTAGATATTTGGAAACTGACGTGTCGGCAAGTGGGACTTTATGACATGAGGAAATGAAGTTAAAATGAATATGAAATTTTGTGGATTTTTTTTTTCCATCGTCCAAAAAACTAGAAATTAAACAGACGATAGCGGAAGAAACTATTTTATAAGAGTGTGAGGCACTGATGTCAAAAGTTGCAACGGAGTGAATGTAGATACAGAGAGATGTCGTGTGTGAATCCGCAACCATTCCACAGTTTTAACGTTATTCAAATACTGTCTTTGATCAATATGATATCCTGGAACATTATGCAATAATGACTACCATTGTCAGTGGGAAGAAAATGGAATGTTGAGGTGCTTCTGCCTCTAAGAGACGAGGGAGACAAATACGTTGATTATTATAGAGAATACATCTAGGATTGGAAAGGTTATAGGGTAGGTAACAGAAGGGTTGGATAAAGGCATTGAAGTACGTTTTTATGTGATAAGAGCACGAGTAACTAGTACCCACGTGATACTATGTTAGACCGTAGTGCGAAGAGAAGTGAGATTTTGTACTTAACACAATGTGGAGGTGTTAGCGGAATAAAATTTATATTAAGAATGAATACAAAAGAAACTCGGTAGCTCCTCATAAGACGAGGAGAAAAGAAGTTCATTGCATATTTTATATATATATATATATATATATATATATATATATATATATATATATATATATATATATATATATATATATATATATATATATATATATATATTTTATGGAAGAAGTCAAGATAAAACATGTGATGCATACATGAAAAAATACCACACTGACAATAGAATATACAAACTGAGGGTTTTCATGTGCTTCCAATCATATTTTCAGAGGAACAGGAAGATGGAGCAAGAAAAGGACATATATGGTAAACCCTGAGGTAACACCTCGCTCAGAGAAGGCGACAACACCTCACACAAACAGGTCGCGCACAAACCTAAACGAGGCATTCATTTGTACATGAAGTTAAATTGTTTGCCCGACAAAGAACAATCTGTATTTTTGTGGAAAACAGTTTTACCTTTAATATTATGGATAATATTTTGAACAATAAAATCGTCCAGTTTATTCAATCCGAAACACAAATTTGAAAAAAGGGTTTTGTATCATGTATGATAAGAGACGATTGCACAATATTTCATTGAACTGTAGAATTACAGGGATGTAATTCTTTGGCATTACTCCGATCTACTCAATAGCGTGTATCCTTACATGAATGAACCAACACAGGATTCTTGTCTACTAGTGACCAGAATTAAACAACATAAATATGCAGTATCTAGTGGACAAGAATCCAATACTTTGTTCATCCAGTGCTTTGTTCATCCAGTGCTTTGTTCACCCAGTGCTTTGTTCACCCAGTGTTTTGTTCATCCAGTGCTTTGTTCATCCAGTGCTTTGTTCATCCAGTGCTGTGTTCATCCAGTGCTGTGTTCATCCAGTTCTTTGTTCATCCAATGCTTTGTTCATCCAGTGCTTTGTTCATCCAGTGCTGTGTTTATTCAGTGCTTTGTTCATCCAGTGTTTTGTTCATCCAGTGTTTTGTTCATCCAGTGTTTTGTTCATTCAGTGTTTTGTTCAATCTGTGACCCATCTGCCCTTTCTCCCAGCCCAGGAAATATTTACATTAAATTTGTCCTCAACTCCTCAATTCATATCATAATAAACCACTGTACTCTTCAAAGCTCAGCAGTAAAGTTGTAATGAACGACAGCACAGTCGAACCCACATTGGTCATTCATTGTCTGTCAATTAAGCTTAGCTCCCAATATGACACCTTAAACTATTCATCTACAGATGCGTCAAAACTTTAGGTAGCCTGCATACAAGCCAGGTTACTTCCTAGTAAGTTCTACTGTCGCCAGCGATTTTATGCTCATTAGTCCTGTATGTTTGTATGTGTTTGTGTACTACCTATTTCTGGTTGCAGGGGTCGATTCATAGCTCCTGGCCCCGCCTCTTCACTGATCGCTACTAGGTCCTCTCTCTCCTGCTCCATGAGCTTTATCATACCTAGTCTTAAAATATGCATGGTTCCTGCCTCCACTACATCACTTACCCGATTATTCCACTTCCTGACTACTCTATGACTGAAGAAATACTTCCTAACATCACTTTGACTGATCTGAGTCTTTAACTTCTAATTTTGACCCTTTGTTTCTGTGTCCCATCTCTGGAACATCCTGTCTCTGCCCACCTTGTCAATTTCTCGCAGTATTTTGAATGACATTATTATGTCTCCACTAACCCTCCTGTACTCCACTGTCGTCAGGCCGATTTCCCTTAACCTTTCTACGTAGGACATTCCTGTTAGCTCTGGAATTAGCCTTGTTGCAAACCTTGCACTGTCTTTAAATTCTTGACGTGCTTGACCAGGTGTTGGTTTCAAACTGGTGCTGCATACTCCAGTATGCGAATAACGTACACGGTTTACAGTCTTGAACGATTCCTTAATGAGGTATCGGAACGCTATTCTAAGGTTTTCCAGGCGCCCATATGCTGCAGCAGTTGTCTTGTTGATATGCGTCTCAGGAGATGTGCTCGGTATTATACTCACCCCAAGATCCTTTTCCCCGATTTTCATGACTTTGCATTTGGCGGGTTAAATTCGAGGAGCCAGTTGCTGGACCACGTGTCCAGCCCGTCCAGGTCTGTGTAGTCCTGCCTGATCCTCATCTGATTTAATTCTTCATTAACTTCACATCATTTGCAAACAGGACACTTCTGAGTCTATCCTTCCATCATGTCATTCACATATACCAAAAATATCACTGGTTCTTGTTCTGACGCCTATGGAACCTCGCTTGTCACAAGGTGCGTGCGCCCCTTGTGTGTGTGTGTGTGTGTATACTCACCTATTTGTGGTTGCAGAGGTCGAGTCATAGCTCCTGGCTTCGCTCTTCACTGATTGCTACTAGGTAATCTCTCCCTGCTCCATGAGCTTTATCAAACCTCGTCTTAAAACTATGTATGGTTCCTGCCTCCACTACGTCACTTTCTAGGCTATTCCACTTCCTGACAACTCTATGACTGAATAAGTACTTCCTAACATCCCTTTGACTCATAGGAGTCTTCAACTACCAACTGTGACCCCTTGTTTCTGTGTCTCCCTCTTAAACATCTTGTCTCTGTCCACCTTATATATTCCTCGCAGTATTTTATATGTCGTTATCATGTCTCCCTAACCCTCCTGTCCTCTAGTGTCGTCAGGCCGAGTTCCCTTAACCTTTCTTCGGAGGACAATGCCCTTAGCTCTGGGACTAGTCTTGTTGTGTGTCCGTCCGTGTGTGTGTGTGTGTGTGTATGTGTGTGTGTTTGTGTGTGTGTGTGTGTGTGTCCGTGTGTGTGTACTCACCTAATTGTACTCACCTAATTGTACTCACCTAATGTGGTGTCAGGGATCGAGACTCCGCTCCTGGCCCCCCCTCTCGCTGTCCGCTACTGGGTCTCTGCTCTCCCTGCTGTATGAGCTTTATCATACCTTGTCTTAAAACTATGTATGGTTCCTGCCTCCATTATATCTTTCTCTAGACTATTCCACTGCCTGACTACTCTATGGCTGAAGAAATGCTTCCTAACATCCCTTTGACTCATCTGAGTCTTCAGCTTCCAGTTGTGACCCTTGTTTCTGTGTTCCCTCTCTGGAACATCCTGTCACTGTCTACCTTGTCGATTCCTCGCAGTATTTTGTATGTCGTTATCATGTCTCCTCTGACCCTTCTTTGTGTGTGTTTGTGTGCGTGTGTGTGTGTGTACTCACCTAATTGTGTGTGTGTGTGTGTGTGTGTGTGTACTCACCTAATTGTACTCACCTAATTGTGGTTGGCAGGGGTCGAGACTCAGCTCCTGGCCCCGCCTCTTCGCTGTCGCTACTGAGTCTCTGCTCTCCCTGCTCCATGAGCTTTATCATACCTTGTCTTAAAACTATGTATGGTTCCTGCCTCCACTATATCTTTAGTCCATTCCACTTCCTGACTACTCTGTGGCTGAAGAAATGTTTCCTGACATCCCTTTGACTCATCTGAGTCTTCAGCTTCCAGTTGTGCCCCCTTGTTTCTTTTGGGGTGGGGGCGTGTAGGTTTCAGTTCGTGTTTGTGTAGGTATAAGTGACTGCTTTAATATATTTGTGTGTATGTGCATGTGTGTATTTGTTGATATGCTGTGTATGGTATGTGCGTGTGACCTTCCCTGTCGTTGACCTCTTTTGAGCATCTCTGATATATTGTCTTTTCTGACTCCTAAATTTTTCCTATCTTGTTTGTACTAGGATTCTTCCCATTCTCTAAATATAATATTGTTAGACCTACTAGCTATTTAATCGACTTCCAAGTGGATACGTGTCCTCTAAAACAAATTCCTGTCAGTACGCCCCGAGTGTTTGTTGTAAAATACAATTTACTGTTAGTTATTAAGTATCATTTTATTCCTTTTTTTCTCAAGGCGGCTGAGACTGGACCCTACACGTTTTCAGCTTCTGCATATGCAGATAAATATCATTATCTTGATTCGCGACTTTCTTGGTCCTTTCCTGGTATCGTCATCATGCTATATGGTTACAAATTAGTTTCTACTTACTGTGTTCACTGTGTAATAAAGTCATCCTTCACAACGCTATCTTTTCTGTCCAGATATTCACTCTTCCTTAGAGGCCACAGACATATTTAGTCAACACTGAGAAGGCAGGGGAAAGATTCATTTAGGAATTTCTTTAATATTTACTGGAATGCTATTTAGTCTTGAAGTAATTTGTTTTTGTTAGTTTTGTTTACAATATGAATTATTTATTGATAAATGCATTTATGAATCTGCTAATGATAACATTTTATTTATCTATAAAACGACGTTGGTATTTAAACGACGAAACTCAGTAGAAATGCAAAATCTTAATGTAATGGATCTATTCAACAATCTATCAAAGCAGGAAAACATGATTATTATTTTATAAAAGATATGAAAACTTCTGAGATTCCCAGTTTTTCCCACTGCACGAAAAAAAAAAATGTATTTAAAAATATTAATGTTTTAAAAAATTTGAAAAAAAATTAAAGTATTTTAAAAAAATTTTTTTATTTGAAAAAAAAAATTTAAAAATAAAAAAATGAAAAAAAAAAAATGAATGCATAAAA
>WNWK01007715.1:0-87500 GCA_009830355.1 Cherax destructor | reverse complement strand
TCCAGTGTTGTTAGTCCTATTTCCCTCAACCTTTCTTCGTAGGACAGTCCCCTGAGTTGTGGAACTAGCCTTGTCGCAAACCTTTGCAATTTCTCTAGTTTCTTGACGTGCTTGACAAGATGTGGGTTCCAGACTGGTGCTGCATACTCTAGTATGGGCCTGACGTACACGGTGTGCAGTGTCTTGAACGATTCCTTGTTAAGGTAATGGCACGCTAATCTTAAGTTTGCCAGTCGCCCATATGCTGCCGCAGTTATCTGGTTGATGTATGCCTCCGGAGACGTGCTTGGCGTTATACTCACCCCAAGGTCTTTCTCCTTTGACGAGGTTTGTAGCCTTTGTCCACCTAGCCTGTACTCTGTCAGCGGTCTTCTTTGGCCTTCTCCGATCTTCATGACTTTGCATTTGGTGGGATTAAATTCGAGAAGCCAGTTGCTAGACCAGATGTCAAGCTTGTCCAGGTCTGTTTGAAGTCCTGCTTGGTCCTCTTCCGATGTGATTCTCCTCATTAATTTCACATCATCTGCGAACAGACACACTTTTGAGTCTATCCCGTCCGTCATGTCATTTACATATACCAAGAATAGCACTGGTCCTAGGACTGACCCCTGCGGTACACCGCTCGTCACAGGCGCCCACTGTGATACCTCATCACGCACCATGACCCGTTGTTGCCTCCCTGTGAGGTATTCCCTAATCCATTCCAGTGCCCTTCCTGTTATACATGCCTATGTGTGTGTGTGTGTACTCACCTAGTTGTGGTTACAGGGGTCGAGACTCAGCTCCTGGCCCCGCCTCTTAACTGGCCGCTACTCGGTCACTCTACCCGCTCCGTGAGCTTTATCATACCTCTCCTTAAAGCTATGTATGGATCCTGCCTCCACTACATCACTTCCCAGACTATTCCACTTCCTGACAACTCTGTGACTGAAGAAATATTTCCTAACATCCCTGTAGTTAATCTGAGTCTTCAACTTCCAACTGTAACCCCTTGTTGCTGTGTCCCACCTCTGGAACATTCTGTCGCTGTCCACCTTGTCTATTCCTCTCAGTATTTTATATGTCGTTATCATATCCCCTCTATCCCTCCTGTCTTCCAATGTCGTCAGGTCCATTTCCCGTAACCTCTCCTCGTAGGACATACCCCTTAGCTCCGGGACTAGTTTTGTTGCAAACCTCTGCACTTTTTCTAGTTTCCTTACATGCTTGGTTAGGTGAGGGTTCCAAACTGGCGCTGCATACTCCAGTATGAGCCTAACGTACACAGTGTACAGGGTCCTGAATGACTCCTTATTAAGATGTCGGTATACTGTTCTTAGGTTTGCCAGGCGTCCGTATGCTGCAGCAGTTATTTGGTTGATGTGCTCCTCAGATGTGCCCGGTGTTATACTCACCCCAAGATCCTTTTCCTTGAGTGAGGTTTGTAGTCTCTGGCCCCCTAGACTGTACTCCATCTGTGGTCTTCTTTGCCCTTCCCCAATCTTTATGACTTTGCACTTGCTGGGGTTGAATTCCAGGAGCCAGTTGCTGAACCAGGCCTGCAGCCTGTCCAGATCCCTCTGTAGTTCTGCCTGGTCCTCTTCCGATTGAATTCTTCTCATCAACTTCACATCATCTGCAAACAGGGATACTTCGGGTTCTATTCCTTCTCTCATGTTGTTCACAAATGCCAGAAACAGCACCGGACCTAGGACTGATCCCCGTGGCACCCCGCTCGTTACAAGCGCCCACTCTGACACCTCGCCATGTACCATGACTTGTTGTTGTCTTCCTGACAGGTATTCCCTGATCCACTGTAGTGCCTTCCCTGTTATTCTTGCCTGGTCTTCCAGCTTTTGCACTAATCTCTTGTGTGGAACTGTGTCAAACGCCTTCTTACAGTCCAAGAAAATGCAATCTACCCACCCCTCTCTCTCTTGTCTTACTGCCGTCACCCTGTCATAGAACTCCAGTAGGTTCGTGATGCAGGATTTCCCATCTCTGAAAGCAAATATCCTGATGAAACCACTCTCCTTGTTCCTCACTGTAGTCCCTACAATTGTTGGGAAAAATCAAGATATGAGTGCAAAAAGTTCATCTTCACACTCATTCTAGACCCAAGTTGTTGGAAACTTAAAATCAGGTCTTGGATCATTTTTTCATATTCGGGGGAGCACCTGTTTCCCAGGAAGTTGTGGACAATCTGCTTGAATGAAAACCAGGCATTCACCTGGACACCTGCTAATGCTTCATCAAAATGCTTGTCCTTCATTAATTCCCAAATCTGAGGGCCAACAAAGATTCCTGCCTTTAGCTTGCCTTCACTTATAAGAGGAAACTTTGACTCCAGGTACTTGAAAGCAGTTCCATTCTTGTTCAGGGCCTTCACAAAATTTTTCATAAGCCCTAATTTGATGTGGAGTGGTGGAATCAGAATTTTCTTGGGGTCAACTAGTGGCACAGTTTTCACGTTGTGATTTCTGGGTAAGAAGCTGGTTCTTGGTGGCCAGTCTTTTTGTTCATAGTGCTGGCTGTCTGCCCTACTATCCCAAAGACACAGAAAATAGGGATACAGTGGACCCTCGAGTTTCGTAAGCCTCGCACTTCGTAAATTTCGCCTTTCGACAACTTTTTTCATCCAAATACTGCCTCGCGGTTCGTCATTTGCCTCGCCATTCGTCGGTCATCCGGACGAATGTGGGCCATTGTTTCTCAGTGAGTGACCATCACCCCACGCGTTCATAAGATACATTTCGTAATATTCCATTCTTTTTTGTGCTTGCAACTGCTAAATAAGCCACCATGGGCTCAAAGAAAGCTCATAGTGCCAGCCCTTTGGTAAAGAAGGTGAGAAACACGATAGAATTCATGAAAGAACACACCAGCCAGGGTACTTCCGCACACACCAGCCAGGGTACTTCCCCACACACATGATTTGATTTGAGTGGGACTTGTGCATGAGAGAATAGAATTATTGAGACATGGTACAATGATACATGGTAGACAAGAAATATAGTTATTAATGAGATGTACATGCCAAAAGCCCCTAATATGCTGTGCATTGCGGGCATTCTTAGGTCTACTTAATTCTAGACTACATGGTAAAAAGTTATGGTTGATAATTTATAAAATAAAATAAATAGGGAGCATTGAAAATTGGGTTGGCCAAATATTCTGTTAGTGGGATGGTTTGTGAAGGACGTGCCTAGTATGGGCCAATAGGCCTGCTGCAGTGTTCCTGCTTTATGTTCTTAAACCATGCTGGCTGTCGTTGATAAGCTCATTCCTTTCTAGGTGCTCCACCACTCTTCTCTTGATAATCTTCTCCATGACCTTGCATACTATACATGTCAGTGACACTGGCCTGGAGTTTAGTGGTTCGTGTCTGTCTCCTTTTTTTTTAAAATTGGGACTACATTTGCTGTCTTCCATACCTCAGGTAGTCGCCCTGTTTCGATAGATGTGTGTGTACTCACCTAATTGTGGTTGCAGGGGTCGAGACTCAGCTCCTGGCCCCGCCTCTTCGCTGTCCGCTACTGGGTCTCTGCTCTCCCTGCTCCATGAGCTTTATCATACCTTGTCTTAAAACTATGTATGGTTCCCGCCTCCACTATATCGTTCGCTAGACTATTCCACTTCCTAACTACTCTATGGTTGAAGAAATTCTTCCTGACATCCCTTTGACTCATCTGAGTCTTCAGCTTCCAGTTGTGTCCCCTTGTTTCTGTGTTCCCTCTCTGGAACATCCTGTCACTATCTATCTTGTCGATTCCCCGCAGTATTTTGTATGTCGTTATCATGTCTCCTCTAACCCTTCTGTTCTCCAGTGTGTGTGTGTGTGATATATATATATATATATATATATATATATATATATATATATATATATATATATATATATATATAATATATATGTTATTATGACAATCAAGAAAATTGTTCAAGAAAGCAATGCCTTGGTAAATTGTATTTATCTAAACTTTAAGAAAGATTTTGATGAGAGTTGTCCATGAAAGACTTCTTTGGAAACAGCAAAATATACGAGAAATAAAAGGTAAAGTATTAAAATGTTGAGAAACTTTGTTCGAGAGAGAAATGCGAAGTTATAAGAGAAAAACATTTCTCGTGGGGGATGTCTCAAGAAGGGCGCCACTTCCTCCAATGTTTATTATTATTATTATTGCAATTATCAATATTATTATTACTACTACTATTACTATTATTATTATTGCAATTATCATTATTATTATTATTATTATTACTACTATTACTATTATTATTATTGCAATTATCATTATTATTATTAACTATTGTTACTATTATATTATCATCAATATCATTACTATTAACTTACCAGAAAGAAAAACTATCGGAATAATGTAGAAATCTTTGTTTAAAATTAGATTCTCCCATTTAAGTTACATTTTCTTGTTATCAACAGTTTTTCAAGGTCGTCCCAAAGAAGTTTACCTTGTCCTTTTTTTTTTTTTTTAAAGTTCGACGTTTATATTATTATATTCATGAAGCATTAAATCTGTGATCCCTATATAACCCCTACGGGTTTAGCTCTTCTCTATTAAAATAATAATGATAACCTTCGACCCAGCCTTAAAGGATCTATTATTTCAGCAAAGTCTTCAATACCAGAGGTACGCCCGGTGACCTTACTGCCACGTACGTACGCCCGGTGACCTTACTTGCCACGTACAAGATCAGTGCTCTAGAGGTCTAAGATGTGATTCAATGTCATCGACTGCCAGACGACAACTATTACACCACACGACGGGCAGCTCGCTCGCTTGCGCTCTCTCTCTCGTGAGTGCGCGCGTGCCAGAGAAAGCGCACGTCCTAGGTACGACGACGCTTTACTAATTAGTGTGTCCTGCTCAATGTTCAGAATATAGATTAGTAAGTTTATTCAGGTATACACAAATACATTTACATAGATTATCATACATAGCAGCATATGTGTAAAGAACCCAGGATAACCCAAAAAAGTCAGTGTGACTTGACACTAACAACAGAATACATGGGAGGAAGAAGAGATATTTTAATAATGCAAACGAGTTAGTTTATTTAGTCACAGGTACACATAAGTACAATTATCATATATAGTGTAAATTACCTAGGGTAACCTTTTACAAAATTAAAGTGACTTATTTCCACTGGGGTCCTTGGTATTCATAACTCTAGAACACGCAAGAATGAACACTACAGCAGGCATATGGGCTCGTGCTAGACAAGTCCAACTCACACCCAACCACACCTACTCATGTACCCGTCCAACCTATACCCAAAGTTCTTGCCTTAATGACGCTAACTTGGAGTTTGTTCTACTGATATACCAGTACTTCCCAGCATCCTTACTAAATCTAAATTTGACCAACTTCAATCCACTGATGTGAGTCCTATCTTGGTTAGATATTTTCAACATATTTATATCTCCTTTATTTATTCGTTTTTCATTTCTGCATTTCACTCCTATCGCCCCTAATTCTACGTCTTTACAGAGTGCAAATTCAGTGCCTTCAACCTATCTTCGTAGCTTTCCAATTTTTTCTAAAACACATAATAAATTTTGTCATCCTTCTCTGTATATTTTCCAGCGCATCTTTGTCCATTCTGAGTATCGGCACAAAGAAATAAAATTTGTTTGTTTGTATTGCTCCAGCCACGGTATTGTTTTTATTCCTTATGGAGACCAGAAGTGAGCAGCATAACCTAAATAAGACCTAACTAAAGATATATAATGCTGAAGTACAAGCGGGCCCCGCTTATACAGCAGGTTTAGGTTTTACGCTACTGCTGTAAAGCTAAAATAGCTGTAAAGTGAAACATAGCCTTTTTCACTTTCAAATCCATATAAAAAGTCTGAAACCATGTTTACACTATCATATATTAAGTGAGCAATAGAGCTAGGCCTAAATAATGCATATACAGTACACACATTATTTACCTTGAAATATTTTCGTGCCTAGCTATTAGTGAGTGGTGAATATATATAGTGTAGCAAGTCTGAACAAATGAAGAATGGCTATAACTGAAACCGATGCATTATCAAAACGCCGTAAAGCAGGGCCCGCCTGTATTACCTAAGTACTTCTAATATATAATAATATAAAGCCAAAAAATATACGAGCTTTATTGCAAACACTCTAATACACCATTGTCTTGGCTTTAAATTTCTGCTAGCCAGAACTTTTTTTTTTTTTTTGCATTAGATATGACTAAGTTCTACATTATTTACCTTATAAGTGGTACAATTCTTTTCTTAGGATTAGAACCTTACACATGTCTGATCTGCCATTTTTCCGACCACGTCAACCTATCCGAGTCATCCTGTACATTTCTAGTTACCTCATCAGAAATTATTTAAGGGCCTATTTTATTGTCATCGGCAAAATTACTTATGTCGTCATTTATTCCCTCAACTATGTCATATGTCAAGATTGTGAACAAGGGTGCCAATACTAATCCTTATGGCACGTCACTTGCAACGGATCCCCATTTTGATTTCTCCTCATTAATGCTAACTGTGTGTTGTGTATAAGTCAGCCATGTCTCGATAAAGGAGACAATTTATCATCTTATATCACTTCTACTTAATAGTCTCGTATGTAGAATTTTATCAAAGGCCTTATGGAATTCCGTATACTTATTAGCATGACTTATCTTTCTTTACCGCAAGAAAAACTGGTATAGTAGCTCGGCAAGTAAGAGAGATTGAGGCTATGGTGTTAGAACAAGTAGACAGATCACGTAGGAGTACCTGTGGGGTACGTGGGAGGCTGGGAGTCTTGTACCAGTCAGCGAGGGAGATCATGGCGACGGTGGTGGTGATGATTGAGAACATCACCTCCCACGGGTGGACTGCACACATTCTCCCGTGGGCCCAGAATGTCTGCCATGTTACACCGCTTCCTGAAAAATAAAAATAAAAAAATTAAGTTCAATCGCCTCGTGTTGCTACCCTGATCAATACAAGACCCTGCAAGATTAGACCAAGAGCTGTATTTACCTAACACACCTATCACGGTGAATGAGTTTCCTGTCGCACTCCGTAAGATGGGTTTCATACACGAAGAAGTCTATCAGCTTGTGCTGATAGATTATGTGAAGTGAGAAACTAATCGTCAGAAAGTGACTTCAGTGCAGTATGGTGCACCAGAAGCTACATGAAATCGGCTAAAAAAAAAAACGAATTTTGTATATGGCAACCCTTTTGCATCAATAATGAAAAGTGAATATTGCAAAAATGGTGTAGTTATGTAAATGTGGCAGTCTGTATATGACACCATACATCATTCCATTCACCCCTTCTCTACTGTCACACCACATCCCACATTCCTTTCTACATCTAAATTCATCCAATTTTTAACCAACTGTTTAAATTTCGGTCTTGCTTGGATATTTTTATTGTCATACTTATATCCCAGTCATTCATGCATAATTTTGTTGAACGCAAAAATACTAGTACTATTACATTTTAAATAAAAACCATGCGTCTGAAAAATTACATACTGAGGCAAGAGGTTGAGAGAGAGCACAGATAACCTCCATGGTAGGGGAAGACCGAAGGCCGCAGCCTAAGATTTGTGACCTATCCTGCGGACCAGGCACTGATCGCCTCAGAAATATTATAAGCAGCCACACACGGGGCATGTACTAATGCTTGTTATTATATTCACGAGTCATATAGCACCTTTAGAATGTGTGGAATTCCAGTCTGATACAAGGAAGGGAAAGATGGTTCCAAGTCTCTGGGTCAAGAGCACTTCAAAGGCATCAAGCAGCTTCCTCACTGAAGGTCATGTCCCACACAAGAATGAAAGAAAAGCTTGACCCTGAGTAATTTAACCAATGAGGTTTTGCAATGCAAATGAAATACAAACCTAAATACATAAAAAAAAAACGCGACGTGCAAGGGCTCTTCACTGAAGTGTGTTGTAAGCAGTAGTAATGACACGTGGAAACCCCAGGTTATGCGAATAACGCCAATTATACAATAATGATGCTACTGCTGCTGTATCGTAATAAGTTATAACCGTTATAACGGTTTTAACGGTTGCTCCCGGCTCCAGTTGTCCTCCACCCCCCCCCCCCTTCCTTCCCATCCATCCAGTAGCACTCCCTCCTCTTACTCCAAATATTCCTATTTTGCTCTCCTTCATCCACACACTCGGGACGCACCAGTGAAGTGTTTTGATGACACGGTAACTTTTAAAATCAAACTCGACACTGGAAATTGTTTTAATCAACCATGACCGCGTTCGTTCGTTTTCGTGTTTTCTCTCTCTCTCTCTCTCTCTCTCTCTCTCTGATTCACTCTTAAGCACACTTTCACCCGAGCCCCTGACTTCAAGGTTACACGCCATGACAAACTCATCATTTACAATCGCTCAAAAAATGTTGAAGCAAGTCATGCCAAAACTAACGTTTGACTTATCACAAGGTTGACTACAATAAGACCACGAAAACCAACGAAAAGGAATAACTTAGTTGGCTTGGAAAAAAGCCAACACAAATTTATTAATTTCATGTAAATACGATAAGGTTCTAGAATTTTGCTGACCAGACCACCAACCACTAATGAAGATGGTTGCCAATGTGAAATGGGAGTAGAAATGGAAGATAGGGATAAAGGGGATATACTGTAAAAAGGAGTAATGAAATATCTAGACTCAAAACGGAACTACGTACATAAAAATGGATTCAGGCTAGAAAAAAAAAACAGATTTAGAAAGTATATTTAGGAAGTAACTGGCTTACATTTACTTCTCTCCTGACCTCAGTCCAATGAACGGGTCAGAAGGTGCGTTAACATTAGTGTTTCCTATGAGCTAAAAATCAACTCTGACATGGTGGTGGAACTATAAGAAGCTTCAAGAGAAACAAGATCAAAATAATCACCACCACCTTCGTGGAACACGTAAGAGGCAAGCGGAAATGAGTGGTCAGAGGTGGGGAACCAAAAGAACTGAAGATGTTATTTTCTCTTCCCCTGGGAGTAGAACCTAACACGTTCACATTAAACTGCACATGTAACTTTTCCAATTACAACATTAGCTAATCCAAATCATTCTGAAGCTTCCTGATGCCCTAAGATTTTTTTCCTGGTCTTTTTATGTCATCAGCAATCTTATGTAAGTGCTACCTCATCTATGTTGTTAATGTAAACTGTGAACAAAAGGCAAAAAAAAAAAAAAATTATCCCTGTGGAATGTCACTTGCAACAATTACCATTTATGCAAAGTGTGCTGCATATTAGTCAACAATCCATTAAAATTCTTCCTCTAATACCGTGTGCTGCCCTACAACGTTCTTCTTTTTATCATGGTCCATCCCAAATAATCAGAAAAGTCAGTAAATGTGTTAGGCAACAAAGTCACCTTTATGAATCCGCGCTGATACTCACTGATCCAATTATGCTAATGAACGAGACTGAAATGAATCCGCTATTAATGATCAATAATTTGCCAACTAATGAGGTCATGCTGACTGGGCGGTAATTCCAAAGGACATACCACGAGATAGAGAGAAAATGGAATCTTATATAAGCTTGTTTAAAAATGGCACGTTTGGCCTTTAAGTTCAAAGCCACCAGTTTATTTCTGACACTTGATATTTGCGTGTACCTGCCGGATCAAACTAAGTTGTAGTTTTGTTCAATTTACAAATCACTAGAAGTGTTTGGTTATTCAGTGCTCTAAACATAAAATTTACAGTCATTATCAGCTTCCTACCAATTCAGCTTGTGACCAATTCAGTCATATTAGAAAACACAAAATCACAAGGATCTGTTTTTCCAAAGATATAAACAAATTAATCTTTACCCCCACAACATTCCGTTAATAAATTCGATTAATATATTCCAAATCATATCACAAATTAGCATTTTTATATTCACGGAGAAGCGCTAAGCCCATAGGGGGATCATACAGTGCCTGGGAGAATGGAAGCAATAAATTTCGATCCAAGTTAAGGAAAGGCAGACCTGATTCCATGGATCAAAAACCCCTCACCGACGTCAAGGAAGCTAACATGAAGGTCTTCTCCTTCAAGCAAGGCTGAAATAGGCAGTAGTAGTATAACTTCGTAGGTATCATCGTAACCTTCACGGCCTGGGGCCAGCCCATGCAACTTTTTTGCAACAAACTGGCAGAGCAACTCTCATTTAAACAGATCCACAGCTCGAGGTCAATGCAACCACACGCAATGATTTGCAGTTATGTTTCCGATAAGTTGGTGAATAAGACATGTAAAACACCGCAGCCCGACTCATCACGTAAAACACCGCAGCCCGACTGATCACGTAAAACACCGCAGCCCGACTCATCAAGTATTGACGAACTATCAAGCCAGGGGCTTGTTGATCAATCCTCTTTATGTATGGTGTTGAGTAAATTCTAAAGAGACGTTTCGCCCACCAGTTTAATGCAGAAATATCAGAATGGTGATTAATCTACATCAGAATGGCGACTAATCTAAGTGAACCAGAGGTGGAGCGATGCAGTAGTACAGTAGTATATGGTAGTAGTAGTATCGCAGTAGTGTGGTTGTAGTAGTAGTGGTAGTAGTAGAATAGTTGTGGTGGTAGTAGAATAGCAGCGATAGTAGTATAATAGTACAATTATATTTTAATAGTAGTATAATAATAACAAGAGACTGACTACTACTATATCGGTGCACACCTTTCTGGTTCCTCTACATAAATCATCTTTCTGGTTAGTGTATTAGACTAATAAAGCCACTCACTGTCAAAAAGTTGTTTCTTAAAAAGCTACGCAGGTGCGTCACGCACCTTATTTTCCTGCACAAGCGTTATAGGCTTCAGCTGACCTTCAGCAAAAGAAGCGCTAAACCACAGGGGTTATACAGCTCAGGATCATCTCAACAGTACATTTTCCCTCAACATCTTAATCCCATGATGCAAATAAGAGGCTCTTGATTTCATAAGAACATAAGAACATAAGAATGGAGGAACACTGCAGAAGGCCTACTGGCCCATACAAGGCAGGTCCTTATCAAAACCACCACTACCTAAAAATTTATTCCCGTACTCACGACACAAATCAAACCCAGCCCCTCCCACTCATATATTTGTCCAATCTCTTTTTAAAGCCACCCAAGGTCCTAGCCTCTATCACAGTACTCGGAAGATTGTTCCACGCATCTACAACTCTGTTCGAAAACCAGTACTTGCCTATGTCCTTTCTAAATCTAAATTTATCCAATTTAAATCCGTTATTTCTCGTTCTTACTTGGTTCGATATCCTCAGTATTTTATTAATATCTCCTTTGTTTATGCCCATCATCCACTTGTACACCTCGATGATATCTCCCCTCATTCTACGTCTCTCCAGAGAGTGGAGATTCAACGCTCTAAGTCTATCTTCATACGGGAGATTTCTTATATTTGATCGAGCATGGTTGTCTCCTATTGCCCAGGCGCTGCGTGACCCCTACGGGCTAAGTGCTTCCCAAGAATACAGCAAAAACGTTTTAATTTAACGTTCATTGCCTTTGTGTCTCCGCACAAAATTATATTCATGGGCAAACGCTAAACTCTTAGGGGTAATACAGTACCTCGAGAATACGAGGTAATCAGGTATAAACCAGGAAAGGAGATCGTAGTTATAATTTCTTGGTTTATAAATCTAAAAGGCGTGGCAGGTTTCGAAAAGTTGCTACTGAAATAAACTTCTAATTACCTGACGAAAATTTGCTATTGAGAATCCAAAACGTAATGTGGATGCAGATTTTATACCATCTATTTTTTACAATGTGTTCGGTAGTTCACCAACGGGACAAATGCCTTAATTGTCAAGTCGAAACAACTATCACACCGGTTGTATAAATAAGATATGAACCTTGGTGATTTAAAGAAGTAAAATTGAAAAATACTGCAAAATCCGCCGATCAATGCCGCTCTCTCCCAACTGAATTCACTTTCTTTCTCTCTCTCTCTCTCTCTCTCTCTCTCTCTCTCTCTCTCTCTATCTAACTTCCTCCGCACGTGCTAGTGTGTATGTGTTCCTTCACATTTATTTTACAACACTTGTTTCCCTTCCTCTGTACATTCTTCAGTTCTAACATTTGCTTGGTCAGTCAGGCAGTTGCTTTCCGCATACCGGCAGTCATCACAACCTGGATGATCATAAAAAGCCTGCAAAATCTTGTTTGAATCAAATGTCACCTGTTGAACAGGAAGTGTCGGTAATATTTCAGGGACTTCGTGAAGTAAATAAAAACAGAGCAAGGCACCCTGCAGGGAGGCGTCTTCAGTCCCACTTTAATACTAACAAGGTTTCACTAACTACAGAGCAAGGCACCCTGCAGGGAGGCGTCTTCAGTCCCACTTTAATACTAACAAGGTTTCACTAACTACAGAGCAAGGCACCCTGCAGGGAGGCGTCTTCAGTCCCACTTTAATACTAACAAGGTTTCACTAACTACAGAGCAAGGCACCCTGCAGGAGGCGTCTTCAGTCCCACTTTAATACTAACAAGGTTTCACTAACTACAGAGCAAGGCACCCTGCAGGAGGCGTCTTCAGTCCCACTTTAATACTAACAAGGTTTCACTAACTACAGAGCAAGGCACCCTGCAGGGGACGTCTTCAGTCCCACTTTAATACTAACAAGGTTTCACTAACTACAGAGCAAGGCACCCTGCAGGGAGGCGTCTTCAGTCCCACTTTAATACTAACAAGGTTTCACTAACTACAGAGCAAGGCACCCTGCAGGAGGCGTCTTCAGTCCCACTTTAATACTAACAAGGTTTCACTAACTACAGAGCAAGGCACCCTGCAGGGAGCGTCTTCAGTCCCACTTTAATACTAACAAGGTTTCACTAACTACAGAGCAAGGCACCCTGCAGGAGGCGTCTTCAGTCCCACTTTAATACTAACAAGGTTTCACTAACTACAGAGCAAGGCACCCTGCAGGGAGGCGTCTTCAGTCCCACTTTAATACTAACAAGGTTTCACTAACTACAGAGCAAGGCACCCTGCAGGGAGGCGTCTTCAGTCCCACTTTAATACTAACAAGGTTTCACTAACTACAGAGCAAGGCACCCTGCAGGAGGCGTCTTCAGTCCCACTTTAATACTAACAAGGTTTCACTAACTACAGAGCAAGGCACCCTGCAGGAGCGTCTTCAGTCCCACTTTAATACTAACAAGGTTTCACTAACTACAGAGCAAGGCACCCTGCAGGAGGCGTCTTCAGTCCCACTTTAATACTAACAAGGTTTCACTAACTACAGAGCAAGGCACCCTGCAGGGAGGCGTCTTCAGTCCCACTTTAATACTAACAAGGTTTCACTAACTACAGAGCAAGGCACCCTGCAGGGAGGCGTCTTCAGTCCCACTTTAATACTAACAAGGTTTCACTAACTACAGAGCAAGGCACCCTGCAGGAGGCGTCTTCAGTCCCACTTTAATACTAACAAGGTTTCACTAACTACAGAGCAAGGCACCCTGCAGGGAGGCGTCTTCAGTCCCACTTTAATACTAACAAGGTTTCACTAACTACAGAGCAAGGCACCCTGCAGGGAGGCGTCTTCAGTCCCACTTTAATACTAACAAGGTTTCACTAACTACAGAGCAAGGCACCCTGCAGGGAGGCGTCTTCAGTCCCACTTTAATACTAACAAGGTTTCACTAACTACAGAGCAAGGCACCCTGCAGGGAGGCGTCTTCAGTCCCACTTTAATACTAACAAGGTTTCACTAACTACAGAGCAAGGCACCCTGCAGGAGGCGTCTTCAGTCCCACTTTAATACTAACAAGGTTTCACTAACTACAGAGCAAGGCACCCTGCAGGGAGGCGTCTTCAGTCCCACTTTAATACTAACAAGGTTTCACTAACTACAGAGCAAGGCACCCTGCAGGGAGGCGTCTTCAGTCCCACTTTAATACTAACAAGGTTTCACTAACTACAGAGCAAGGCACCCTGCAGGAGGCGTCTTCAGTCCCACTTTAATACTAACAAGGTTTCACTAACTACAGAGCAAGGCACCCTGCAGGAGGCGTCTTCAGTCCCACTTTAATACTAACAAGGTTTCACTAACTACAGAGCAAGGCACCCTGCAGGGAGGCGTCTTCAGTCCCACTTTAATACTAACAAGGTTTCACTAACTACAGAGCAAGGCACCCTGCAGGAGGCGTCTTCAGTCCCACTTTAATACTAACAAGGTTTCACTAACTACAGAGCAAGGCACCCTGCAGGAGGCGTCTTCAGTCCCACTTTAATACTAACAAGGTTTCACTAACTACAGAGCAAGGCACCCTGCAGGAGGCGTCTTCAGTCCCACTTTAATACTAACAAGGTTTCACTAACTACAGAGCAAGGCACCCTGCAGGAGGCGTCTTCAGTCCCACTTTAATACTAACAAGGTTTCACTAACTACAGAGCAAGGCACCCTGCAGGAGGCGTCTTCAGTCCCACTTTAATACTAACAAGGTTTCACTAACTACAGAGCAAGGCACCCTGCAGGAGGCGTCTTCAGTCCCACTTTAATACTAACAAGGTTTCACTAACTACAGAGCAAGGCACCCTGCAGGGAGGCGTCTTCAGTCCCACTTTAATACTAACAAGGTTTCACTAACTACAGAGCAAGGCACCCTGCAGGAGGCGTCTTCAGTCCCACTTTAATACTAACAAGGTTTCACTAACTACAGAGCAAGGCACCCTGCAGGGAGCGTCTTCAGTCCCACTTTAATACTAACAAGGTTTCACTAACTACAGAGCAAGGCACCCTGCAGGGAGGCGACTTCAGTCCCACTTTAATACTAACAAGGTTTCACTAACTACAGAGCAAGGCACCCTGCAGGGAGGCGTCTTCAGTCCCACTTTAATACTAACAAGGTTTCACTAACTACAGAGCAAGGCACCCTGCAGGAGGCGTCTTCAGTCCCACTTTAATACTAACAAGGTTTCACTAACTACAGAGCAAGGCACCCTGCAGGAGCGTCTTCAGTCCCACTTTAATACTAACAAGGTTTCACTAACTACAGAGCAAGGCACCCTGCAGGAGGCGTCTTCAGTCCCACTTTAATACTAACAAGGTTTCACTAACTACAGAGCAAGGCACCCTGCAGGGAGGCGTCTTCAGTCCCACTTTAATACTAACAAGGTTTCACTAACTACATTCGTGAAGAAGCACTGAGCCACAAGAAATAATAATAGTAAATAAAAAACATGAATTTGCTGTGCCAGTTTTTATCGCCACATGTTCAATTATTATTATTATTATTATTAATTATTATTATTATAAACGCAGAGCCATTTATCGTCATAGAAGTGAATCAAGCAGTAAGAGCCACATGCCCATGACTCACTCATCATAATCAGCAGACTTGTCTTACTACTACTTGTGTTACTAAACTTGTCTTACTACTACTTGTGTTACTAAACGTCTGTATCCTTTGTCACCAACAATATTACATCACTATGTGCTTGAACGTATAAACAAATCCAAGAAATACTTTATCTTTACATTTTTTAAAGAAAAATATAAAAATATTTTATACATAACAAAATAACCAAGATTCCTTGCCAACGAGTAACGAATTATTCCCAATAGGCGATTTCTTGCCTATTGTGAATAACTCGTTTGTTTTGTAATTTGCTGACCAAAAATACTTCGAGGCCCAGTCACTGAAGTTATCATGTACCTCTGTAATTTTATGACTACCGTCCCCTGGATGGGTAATGGGTGACTACCGTCCACAGGATGGGTAACGCGTGACTACCGTCCCCTGGATGAGTAACGGGTGACTACCGTCCCATGAATGAGTAACGGGTGACTACCGTCCCCTGAATGAGTAACGGGTGACTACCGTCCACAGGATGGGTGAGAGATGATTACCGTCCACAGGATGGATGCGAGATGATTACCGTCCACAGGATGGATGCGAGATGATTACCGTCCACAGGATGGATGCGAGATGATTACCGTCCACAGGATGGATGCGTGATTACCGCCCACAGGATGGGTGTGAGATGATTACCGTCCACAGGATGGATGCGTGATTACCGCCCACAGGATGGGTGTGAGATGATTACCGTCCACAGCATGGATGCGTGATTACCGCCCACAGGATGGGTGTGAGATGATTACCGTCCACAGCATGGATGCGTGATTACCGCCCACAGGATGGGTGTGAGATGATTACCGTCCACAGCATGGATGCGTGATTACCGCCCACAGGATGGGTGTGAGATGATTACCGTCCACAGCATGGATGCGTGATTACCGCCCACAGGATGGGTGTGAGATGATTACCGTCCACAGGATGGATGCGTGATTACCGCCCACAGGATGGGTGCGAGATGATTACCGTCCACAGCATGGATGCGTGATTACCGCCCACAGGATGGGTGTGAGATGATTACCGTCCACAGGATGGGTATGGATTTGCTATCACCCAGAGGATGGGTATGGAGCGACTCACCCTAAGGATGGGTATTAGGTAACTACCCTCTGGTCCACTGCATGTGTTTGGCGTGTTGGATGTAGTCCTGCTCAGGTACAGATAATTATTTATTCCCTTTATAATTTCCTAATACTGTATAGGGTCAAGTGCTACCATTAGCAAACTGTTCCCCTGAATGTGTGTGTAGCGTGTAGGCGGTACCGTGTGCATTATCTGGAGCTCGTTCCGGGAATCAACGCTCTTGCGGTCCCCGACCAGGCCTCCAGATGAATCGGGGCCTGATCAACCAGGCTGTTACTGCTGGTCGCACGCAAACCAACGTACGAACCATAGTCCCGCTGATCAGGCACTGACTTTTATATATCTGTTCATTCTTTCTTGAAGGCAGCCAGGGGTCTACTGGTAATACCCCCTTTATATATGATGGGAGACACTTGTGTTTTCTCTTAGTGTACTCACTGCACCCGTTTTTCATTGGTAGTATATTGCACCGTCTGCCTAGTCTTTTGTTTTCGTAGGAAGTGATTTATATGTGCAGATTTGGGACCAGTCCCTCTAGGATTTTCCAGGTGTAGATTATGATTCATTTTTCTCGCCTGCGGTCCAAGGAGTACAGGTCAAGGGACTTCAAAGATTCCCAGTAATTAAGGTGTTTGACTGAAAAAAAAATACGTACAGTGAAGGTTATATGTACGTTCTCTAGATCTGCAATTTCACAATGGGGCTTATAGCATACAACAGTATTCCAGCATATAACAAGCGACTTAAAAAGAATCATCACTGGCATGGCATGCCTTGTTTCGAAGGTTCTCGTGGATGTGATAGTGACACTGTTGTGAGCCTTGAGGGTGAGATCCTCTGATATTAATTAACACTGCCAAGTCCTTCACATTAGTTTTTCGTTCTATTATATGGTTAGACATTTGTATTTGTGCAAGCATTTGATAATGAATGTGTGCATTTGTGTGTACTCACCTAATTGTGGTTGCAGGGGTCGATACTTAGCTCCTGGCACCGCCTCTTCACTGACCGCTACTAGGTCCTCTCTCTCCCTGCTCCATGAGCTTTATCATACCTCGTCCTAAAGCTATGTATGGTTCCTGCCTCCACTACATCACTTGCTAGACTATTCCACTTCCTGACAACTCTATGACTGAAAAAATACTTCCTAACATCTCTTTGACTCGTCTGAGTCTTCAACTTCCAACTGTGACCCCTTGTATCTGTGTTCCCTCTCTGGAACATCCTGTCTCTGTCCACCTTATCTATTCCATGCAGCATTTTGTATGCCGTTATCATGTCTCCCCTAACCCTCCTGTCCTCCAGTGTCGTCAGGCCGATTTCCCTTAGCCTTTCTTCATAGGACATTCCCTTTAGCTCCGGAACTAACCTTGTTGCAAACCTTTGCACGTGTGTGTGTGTGTGTGTGTGTGTGTGTGTGTGTGTGTGTGTGTGTGTGTGTGCGTGCGTGCGTGCGTGCGTGCGCGTATGCGTGCGCGTATGCGTGCGCGTATGCGTGCGCGTATGCGTGCGCGCCAACTACCGTGCTTTGTATGCAATTATGTGAATTAGTTCAGTGTGTATTTCTCCCTTTACTAAATTAGCCTCCCCATCTGGCCTCTTGATAAATTAATTGTAATGTATGATAAATTTTAGCCGACCCAACTTGCATTAGATGAGCTTACATGCAACGGGTGTCGCTTAGTATACGAGGAAATTGCTCAAGATCTCTGCATTGTTATATATTAATGTATGTACCTTGTTAATTATATAGTCCAAACTTATCTTTCCCTCTCCTTTCCCCACTTTTTTCCTTTCGTGTTTAATTTTTATCTCCATTATTATAGAGCGGGGACATCATAAAAAATCAGTTTCTCCTATGTATGGGAAAGGTTATCTTGATAGATGGTAATTCCCATATACTCCAGCTCTGCTAAAACGAAGCATTAATGGAATATTGTACTAGATGATATCCTCATTGCCCCTACTGAGCTTTCCCAGCTCAGGCTGACAGATTTCAACACTACTATGTAACCCATCCTGTGTGGTGGGAATATGGCAAGGAAACATAGCTAGCCTTTGTTCCCATTGTGTATTGTGTAATTATCAGAGAATGCTGTAGCAGCACATTGCTATTATATACAATTATATATATCTATCTATCTATCTCTCTCTCTCTATCTATCTATATCTCTCTCTCTCTCTCTCTTAAAATACCTCAGCGGCATCTTAGTGATAATAGGGCAGGAGTATGGCGCGTGGGTCTCCGTCTTCCATACCTGCCACCACAACCCACTTGACACGCTGCCAACACAAGTGCTCACCTCAAGAGCCGGTGGTGACGAGAGCTTCCAGAGCATACGCACGTACGCGCCTCTCCTACTCATCTCAAATGTCAGATCAAAACGTAGAAACACACCTGGTGCCGATGAAATTGCAACACTTGCTTGGTATTAAGACACTATGCGTAGACCAAGCCTTTATATTTTTATATAAACATCTTATAGTAGACTCCCGTGTCATCACCTTGATGCTGGCCAGCTGACCCTTATTTGTACTAATATATAAGGTGGTGACCCGGGAGTACACCAACATGCATATGTGACTATATAATGTTTCAAGAAAAGGGTTTCCCGTGCTATTAAGGGAAATCGAATGTTTTGCAACGAAAAATAATACATTATGAACATCGCACCTGAACGTAGACACTTAACGTAACCCCCAGAATCAGGATATCGGAATTAGTCAAGAATGTAAACGTACTAAAATCGTATCTCTGACTCGAGGCTAAAGAACGTATACAACATATAGAATCTATCCTCGCTTTGAAGAACGTAAAAACACTTAAACGGATATCAAAATCGGTATTCAGGAAAGTATAACACTGAATCCGGTATTTCTGCGCCGGCGTTGGTTGTCCACTTCTGACCTGATCATTAGCGACTAATTTTCTCATTCCCTTTCTACGATGCTCGTCTTCATCCCCCTGGCGATCGGCTATGGATCAGTGGAATTTGAAAAATTCTTCCCTTCCTTGGCGCTGACATGATTGCCTCATTCCCCAGGCTCTATATGACTCCTCCGGGTTTATCGTTTCGGCTTTTTTCTTCTGCGATTTTTTGCGGCTGTGGGGCGTAAAGCTGATAACTGATATCAAGAGCGTAGGCACCTGGCTTTGTTGGGCTTAACATAACACTCAAAAATAAAAAGTATTCACAAGAAAATACTAATACATTCACACGAAGTTAAAATAAATAGTTTTAAAATTATTGAATGGTTTCGCTCCTAAGAACCCCATAAAATTTCTTCTAGGTTTCTACAAGTGCCTCAGCCCTAGCGGCCTGGTCCCAGACTTGGTCTCCTGGAGGATCAAAGCCTGATCAACCAGGCTGTTACTGCTGACTGCACGCAGTACGTACGAACCACAGCCGCTGAACAGGCACTGATTTGAGGAACTTGTCCAGTTCCCTCTTGAAGACCGCCAAGTGTATATTAGTATTTACTTTCTCGCCTCCTGTTCCAAGGGACTTTCTAGCCTTCCCAGCTCAGATGCTTAAGTGTATATGAGCGGTGAAAGTTACCCGTACGCTTTCCAACTCCGCAATGAAGGGAGCCGTCAGTATACAGCAGTATACTGACGGCCAAGCCTATAATTTTCCTTGCGGTGGCAATGACAACACTGTCACGGTAATTATAAAAGCCATGACAAAGGAAAAGGTCAAAGACTAGACAATGATAAATTAGACATGTGCGACACTTGGGTATCTTTACTGATACCCAAGTGTTGCACATGTATCTAATTTATAAACTTGTCGGTTCTCTGAACCATTTACCTACACTATACAATGAGTTTGTACTCAATCACAAGTCACACAGGGGTCCGTATCACCTGCAAGCAGGTGCCTATAACTGGTCCGTATCACCTGCAAGCAGGTGCCTATAACCTGGGAGCTTCGTGAACAAAAACAAACATACTGGTACAGTAAAAGTTTATTTTTGTTGATGTTCTTATTAGTTTCTTTTGGATGTTGGTCGTTGTTCTTATTGGTTGTAAAATGTTTTGCTGTTGTAGTTGTTTTTTGTCATACTCTATGGGTAGCTTCAAAAATAGGTAGAACAAATACACGCGTGGATGTGGTTGGGTGTAAGACTACTATATGGGTCATTAGGCCTGCATCAGTGTTTCTCTTCTTACGTTCTTCCCATGAATAATAATAATAATAATAATAATAATAATAATAATAATAATGGAAACGCACCTAGAGAAATAGTGAAATCATTTTCATTTTAACTAATAGATTAATAATAAAAAAGGCCACACTAAATGTTTATATACTACACTGTATATCACACATGTCTGCTACCTTTCTCTGGGGAGTTGACTGGTGGGAAGTGGCTATTCCCCGATACTTCACGAAATTAGCAGATCAGATCATGAAAACTCTCACTTTCACTCTCCCCACCTCTCTTTCATATCTTGCGTATGTGCCAATAGATATCAAGTGGTTCCTCTCGACCAATGTGCGTCAGCAGTATGCATCAGCTGCCTCGAGTTGGTGGTCCCCCTCTAATCCAAGCCCTCTCCAATACAGTACTAACCCATCAGCAGCAACTGCCAAAGATGATACAGGCAAACTCATGTTAGTTTCAAGAGTACATACAATAAAGCCCAACCAGTGATGCCCATAGAAGTATTATAGACAGAAAGAGAATAGGTTATAATCATAACCAGAATTTTTAAAGGGGTGGACCGGTAAGCCAGCGGAAGGCCTCGAAAAGATGACCAAAGACTCCAGCTAAGAGGTCGTCATATGACTAAGATCCGCATCAAGAAACTTCCTATTTCCTGACAAACATTATACAATACCCATAAAAGTAGTCTACGGCGTGAGGCCAGGAGCGGAGCCTCGACCCCCCCACAAACACAACATTGAGTAAAACTCGGCGAGAATACATACAGAAATTAAATTAACTGGACAACGAAGTGTACGAGGCAGGGTCTCGACGTGGTTTTAAAAGGTATAATAGGGCTCAAGAGACTGGGAGAGTAAACCCAGTAACAGCCAGATAAGAGGCAGGGCCAGGAGTTGAGACTCGACCCCTGCTACCACAAACAGGTAAGTAACGGAGACGAATCTACCCCGGCAAACACAAATCGGTGATTACACGCACGCAGGCGCACATACACGCGCACGCACACATACACACACACGAGCGAGTAATAAGGACATCGACTCACCTTCCGCCATTGTGCAGCAACAAAAGTAACAAGCAGCAGCAGCAGCAGGTGGAGCTTGCCACAGGTCCGTCTCTCTCCTCTAGCCTCCCCGGGGAAAGTTCTCAAAAGTTTCTTATTCCCAAATCCGTTTTCAAACAAGATCTTAATCTACTCAAGAGGACCGCAAACCTTTTGTTTTAATTTCACGTAATATCGTAAAACAAGTACTATATCCCAGATTGTATTCTTTGAAAGCTCTAACGTGAGACTGTTTGCTTTAACTCGCAAGAATAATGTGATCAAGCAGTGTACATTATCAAACCATGGCGGAATATGCTGCTTTCCAAATTCTCACATGGACTGAGCGAGAGCACTGTCGCACACCCACCCTCGCGTGTGTCTACCAACTGATTGAATCCATGCGGTGGCTGGCTTGTGCTGATGTCTAACTCACCCTGAACGTACGCGCACTCCACTCAACTACCATAACGTTTGTTCCTCCTTCCTTCATATTTATTCCTTACCATTACTCATCTACGCAAAAGAAAATATATATATATATAAAACTAGATTAAAAATAATATACCATTTATCAAAAAGACGAAACAAAAATAAATATCACATTATGACGTACAGACTCGCTCAGTTACCAATTAGTTACATTCAATTTTGTTTAACTTGACTCAAATCAATACATATATGGTACATAAACAATTACCGTACAGAATAATAAAAAAAATCACAAATTAACGTAATGACACATGTGAAGCCCCAGTTAACAGAGTTTGTTATCAAGCAGAAGAAACAGCACATGAAATGGCTAAAAACATGAAAAAAATACATAATTGCATGACCTACGGACTAGTCTCTGCCTTCTGACTAACGGAGCAAGTGTCAGCAGCTCACCTTCACTCATGGATCAACTATTAATTAACAGCAATACAGTATATGTTGTATGCGTATACAAAATATACTCTGAGGTATTTACCTCTTAAGTGTATATAGACAAAGTTGTGTGTATATACGGAAGTGTACACGTGCATATACATGGATATACCCCTTCTACCTGTCCTTTGTGTTAGTGTGACTTTGTAAATGGTCCAAGTCAGACCGAAACGTCGTCGTAAGCTCCTCTCTTTTTTATATGTGCGGGTTGTGTGTGTATGGATATACCAAATTAGTTTGTGTGTATAGTTTACTTTAATTCCTGTAGATGAATGGTTCAGAGAACCGACAAGTTGATAAATAAGACACATATGCAACACTTTGGTATCTTTATTGATGAAGTCACTGTGGGGCGAAACGTTTCCTCAATAAAGATAACCAAGTGTTGCATATGTGTCTTATTTATTTACTTTAATTCCTACTTTATGAAAAACAGTATAAATGAACTGCAGTGGATAAGATTAACCCTGATATACTAATCCTCCAGCCACTTACTGTATTCTTATATATTAAGAACACAAATGCAACTAATGTGACATTTTATTGTGGCAACGTTTCGCTCTCCAGGACAGCGAAACGTTGCCACAATAAAATGTCACATTAGTTGCATTTGTGTCCTTTTACTTAACATATTGTCGGTAATTCTACCAATATTAATACATGTATTCTTATATAATATGCACTGTCTTACCTGGGCAATAAGAGCAAATATAGAGTATATTCTGAACGGTTGCACATTACTCATACTCTACTGACATAAAATTGTAAAACTGACAACATTGTACATCCTTTTAGCTCATGGGTAAAGCACTCTGCTTACACTGAATGGCAGGGAGAGACATGGGTAAGTCTCCCAACACCTGCTACCTTTGCAGTTTGCACACCTGGAGTAGATACCTAGAGTCTATTAATGTTGGTAGAATTACCGACAATATGTTAGGTAACGGCTTGATAAAGTTCCTGCAGAGCGAAACTTTGCTTCAATAAACATACCTAGAGTCAGTTGTGAGTCTTAAGGAAGTATCTTTAACCCAAATGCCTCGGCAAGTATTAATCAAACCTAGGCCTTTGGACAAGTGGGTGGGTGAGAATGGTTATTTTTGAGTAAGACCTAGCTTGTATGGGCCAGTAGGCCTGCTGCAGTGTTCCTCCATTCTTACGTTCAATGGAAAAACTACAGCCGAATAGTCATCATAAATGCTCTCGCCTACCGATATGGGGAGCGGCAATATATTAGCCATAACGGAGGCAAAAGAAAAAAAAAAAAAGCTCACGCCCACACAGAACGAATTACAAGGCAAAACAGTTAGCCAATAAGTTAAAAAAAAAAGTCACACAGACAGCCAAACAAGTAATGAAAAACAAGGCCATCCAAGTAAAGAAAAACAGCCATACAGCCAATGAAAAATAAACCGTCACCCAATTAGTAAAAAATAAACAATGAGCTAAACAGCCATACAAAAAAAAGTCGAGCAGAAACAATAATTCAATCAGTTTTCAGTCTCGACGTGTGCACGAGGTAGGCCTTCACGTTACTTAATGTGATACGTGCCTTCCTGGCTGCTTGATCACTACAAGTGTTGGTGACACAGGACGCCAATGACACTAACCACTAGGCTACACAGACTGAACCGACTCTAGTTTCGTCTCCGTTATTATTAGTCGGGGGTAGCATCAAGCATGTAGAATATAGCGCCTGGGGAATGGGAGGTCATTAGGCTTGATCTGATGAAGGGAAAGATAGCCTAAATTCCCTAGATCAAGAGCCTTTCAAAGGGGGTCAAGGCATCCTCCTTGAGCACACAAGAATCGAGGAACACTGCAGCAGGCCTGAGGGACTGATTACCTCACACTCATCTTCCACAGTTTCTCTACATTGGTTGTGTATACACGTGTCTTACTTAACAACTTGTCGGTATTGTGTACCATTATCAAATTCACTTCTCTGTAATGGACTGAAGAAGCCACCGGCTGGCGAAACGTTTCCAGAAAAAAAAAGATACCTAAGTGTTGCACAAGTGTCTCATTTATCAACTCTGGTGATGCAGAACTTCCTGAGTGATACTGTGGTGATGCCCAGAATCTCCCGCTGCTCAGAATTAACTCTTGAATAATAAAATATGTAAATAATGCTGAGGAACACAAACTCAGCGCAGACTTAATGAGCCTCGTCGCCACCACCACTATATGGAAAAATAAACACATAAGCAGTATGTCGATCCTTATTGACAGTTCTGCCACGCAGTGGCTTTATCAGTCACAGACAGATCTACCTGGAAAATGAGCAACATGGAGAATATAGGGAGTCAGGTGGAGAATGCTGGGTCAGGTGGAGAAAGCTGCATGTGAGTCTTAAAAGTAGTGTGATAGTTAAAAACAGTGTACCATTCTTGAGTTCTAGGTGGTACACTGCAGGTCCTTTAAGTCACACTATGTTTTTAACTATCACACTACTTTAAGACTCACATGCAGCTTTCTCACCTGACCCAGCATTCTCCACCTGACTGTACCCTATATATCTCCATGTTGCTCATTTTCCAGGTAGATCTGTCTGACTCGATAAAGCACTGCGTGGGCGAAAGTTGTCAATAAAGGATCACATTATACTGCTTATGTGTTTATTTTTCCATTGTGTCGGTATTTTATACCATTTATTTCCACCACCACTATATACAGTAGTTCCAACTGTCATTGTCGCCACTGAAAATACCACTACTACCACAACCACCCTCCTGGGGATTTATCTGGGAACAATATAAATCGAGAGATGCATATAATTTCCGATGTACGTACTTCGAGATCTGTATACACATAGATGTGTATGTCTATAGACTGACAGTTTAAAAATCAGGGGACGGGTGGGGTCTGAACCCATGGCAAGAGTCCTCACAGTTTAATCCTCATTTCGGGGATTAAAGTATTCTTGTTGCGCTCAGGTGAAATGCAGCCGTGATGATCCACGTTAAGTGGACAGGCATTAAACTTAAACAAAAAGTGTAGGCCACAAAAGAGGAACACCGCAACAGACCTATTGGTCAATGTCTAAACAGATCCATCATGCACCCACCAAAATATTATATGCTGCTCCTCGGTGTAACTCGACCATTATTTTATACGAAACTTACCAGCTACCTATAACACGAAAGCAATAGTTATTTCTTGTGCAAATTATTTTGGGAGATATTAGCAATAAAAAGGGGAAGCCTTCATTTTGGCTCGAATGCTGAGTCTGGTCCAATCACCGGTTAGTATCGAGTCAGTCGAGATGCCTAGCCAATCACAGTAATCGTAGGCACGTCATTTATATTTCTGCCCTTAATGGAGTAAATTAGTTATGTTACATTAGGTTGTGTTAGTTTTTTCGCAATTAAACAACATAAAGCAATCTCATTGTCAGAACCAACTTAAATTACTCCTTAAAATAATATCGCCAAAATACGCAAAGGAACATTTAATTAACTTACTAAATTCACGAGGAAGTGCTAAATCCATACTGATAGAACGCCTGTAGAATGGGAGGTTATAAGTTCTGATCCAAAATGAGGGAAGCTAAAACTACTTGATCAGGAGCCTTTCATTGGCATCAAGGTCTCCCACCTTACACAAATAACCCGCACATACGAAACTCAAACTTATAACGACGTTTCGGTCCATCTTAGACCATTAGACCACGCTAGCGGGAGATTCGTCTGTAAAAACTTGCATTTGTGGTCACAGTGGTGCCGGGGCTAACCTTCCTATGGTGTATAAATATACCTAGTTGGATGAATCTTATTGTAGCCAGCTGGCCCAGTGGCTAACGCGTCGGCCTGGAGTCTTATGGCTCTCTGATCGCGGGTTCTAACCCCGCCCGTGGTATGGTTTAGACCATGAACTTGTTACGACTAGTAAAGGACCCCCAATGAAAATAAGTCACTAACTTTTTTTGGTTATCTTAGGTTCTCTACACATATGCTGCTATGTATGATAATCTATGTAACTGTATTTGTGTATACCTGAGTAAACTTACTTCCCACCTTGATAGGTCAATATCCCCCCACTAGCTATTCAAAAAACTTACTTTAATAGTAACAGTTGACAGTTTCTCCCACTCATCTACAATATTGTCAAACCAATACTTTCCTATATCCCTTCTAAATCTAAATTTATCTAACTAGAATTCACTTCTACAAGACCTGATTTGGAGAGATTTTCAGCACTAGGTGCAGTCGACAGGCTTTAAAATTAACAAACTAGGTGAGAGGGAGGTGGAGTAGAGGGGTCACGTGACAGATAGCACGGTCAAGGTCAGCCGGAATTGAGGTCACTTTAAGTCAATTGACAGGAGGGCGTCACCCAAGGACCTGCCTCCCACCATCGCAGGTAGTGTGCGCAAAGTTGGTGTTATTTTGTCGGGAGAAATAGGAAACTTGGAGATAAATGGTATAAAATACCGACACCTCTGGAAACTTGGTGCTGAGGTGGGCGTTAGTCATACGACTTCCCGCTCCAGGGGCGGCTCCAGAAGTTTTATACAGGAGGGGCTTAGGGGTGGCAATTTGCTAGCAAGACGTGGATAGGAGTATTGCTTTGAAGCAGCGTTATCAATTTTATTAGAGGGAACTAGTAGAATTTTTGGGGCTGGATTTTCTTTATTTTGGGTGGGGGGGGGAGGCAAGGGGCTTAAACCAATCTTCCCTACCCTTGATCCTCTCAGTTATTTTCATGGGGAAGCATTGAAACCATTAGGTCATACAGCCCCTGGTGAATGGGAGACAACCAGGCCTGACCCAAGGAAGAGGGAATCTCTTTGAATCGAGTCTTTCATCGGCATGTAGGACCCTCCCTTGCGGGGTTATCTTACATACCCTGCACAAATAACGGTATCCGTGGCCACCAATATCATTGTTAAACATTACTGTATGAACACCTTCAGGGGAGAACCTTCATGTTGGCGAAGGGCTTTTGATCCAGGAAATTGGAACTACCCTCCCCTTTGAATTAAACTTGATTACTGTTCATTCCCAAAGGTGATGTATGACCCTTACAGGTTTAGCGCTTCCTTGTGTACTGCGTGAACACATGGTATTGCGTAAGTAGCTACAACTGACGCACACTGTATATTTAATCAAGCAAAGTTATTCAACTCGGCTGACATTTCATGAGTTGCAAGCACTTTTGTACTTATTGTGCAAAGTTTCCCTTACACTCGTTACTAAAGTCTCAATGCTGATTAATTCGTCAGGGATATTCACTTGACACTTATATCTGCTGTAAAGTGAGCCATTCAACGGTGCCAGCACTACTGTGGGGACACAGCTAATGTCCAAGAGGACCCATGATGATGGGCTAGCCGTTGACCCGATGATGGAGCATGGCGGCAGAGACCCTTGGTATGTGTGACACTCACAAGGAAGTTAAATTTCCCTTACTGGCTTCCACATCCACGGACATTTTCTTACATTGGATTAGTAAGTACCGCTGATATCTGAGCATATTCAATACATTTTCGGGGAAGTTCACTATTTACAAAATAGCAACAATACGCCTCTGGTTATTTTCTATATTAGGTTAAATAAACCATTTTGACTTTCAAATACAGGAAACTATACAGCTGACATACTCCTTTAGTTGTTTCCATTATGTGCAGATCAAACAAATCTGGCTAGTAAGGCGTGCAGGGCTAGAACGTAATGCTAGATAAAAAGTGACGCAACTCAAAAACGGTCGTCTAAAAATTAAGACCCGTATTAGGACTGTCCTGGCGATTACAACACGCTGGTGTGTGTGGGGGAAGGCTAGGCTATGAGTGTAATGCTAGAACAGCCTGACGCAACCTAGCAATCTGGTTAGGTTGACGTATGTAAGTGATCCACGGTCACAACACTTGCCCCACGTGCCTTCAAAGTATTATGTCTATCTGAGTACATTGACACTAACTGTACAATCAGGAAGCAACACACTGCGACACCAGCTTTGATGGATTTTTGCGAAAATGAAACTCTACAACGCTTTCCCTTCAAGTAGCATATATTACAAACGTATTACATTAAATATAGACTTGGCTGTCATTTCTTAATGATGCTTATTCAATTTTTTTTTCAAATTAAGACTGGGTCTTGGGGGTTATAATACCAGGAAAAATTGACAAAAAAAATACTAACACCCCCTCCCCTATCTGTCTTGCAACCTCACCAGTTCTTGATCAGCCGGACTGTGGTGTCTACTACATGCAGCAAGAAGTCTAACTAGTCCATCAACTAGAAGGCTTGCACAACTATTGGTATAATTATCGACAGTGTTAGGTAAATAGATACGAGAAATTAACGAGACATTATGGATATATTTCGTTTGCCAGGAGGTTTATCAAGTCAATGTGTATTGGCTTGATAAAACTCCTGGCGAGCAAAACTTACCTGTAAGGCTTGTTTGGAAACGTAGCTGAAAGCTTGTTCGAAAACCGAGTCGCGGATGCAATGATCGGTAGAATTAATAAACAAGGTTAAAAGCGTTTTTCATAGCACGTTGAACAGACAACCCACACAAAATGAGCAGAGAAACACTGCAGTAGTTTCTAGGATAGCCTTTAATGGGAAACTGAACTCTTTGGAAATATACATACACCCTCGACATGACGGACTTTCAAAATAAATAAAAAGTAATGGAAATGACCTGAGCTAATGTAATGACAAATATATGATTTCATTTAATGAAGATAAATGTCATGTAATAGAAAAGAAGAAAGTTGTCGCAGTCTACATGAAGATTCCAGAATATACTGAAAACTTTAGACAAATGTCATCTAGAATTGCAATGACACCACTGAGAGAGTGACAGATTGACTCACTTCACCGCCAAATTTCAAAATAGCCTTCAGATATATTAATGTTACATTGCTAAATTGTTCTTTTTTTTTTTTAACCTCAACGGTCCTCTACCGCCAAGGTAGGATGACACAATAAACAATCACCATCATTCACTCGTCACTGACTTACCAGAAGTGTGATGACATCACAATTCAGATGACCCCTCCGATTGTAATGGCCCCATCTCTCCTTCAAAGTGCAAACTGTTCTTTCCATCTACAGGACTCATAAAGGTTACCTTGTTCCAACTCCAATAGCACGTCCATTAAAAAAATACTCGTCTCCATTTACTCCTGACACGCCTGACAAGCTTGCTGTATACTCAAGCCCCTAAAACTCAAAGCCTCCTTTATCCCCCCGTCCCTCCAATTGTTCCTACTTTCCATCCCACTTTCTATCGCTCTCCATGGTCAAACCACAAAAGCCCCTCCTTAACCCTTTGAAATAAACCCTGGGTGACCCCACCTCGACTTTTAATTTCTACACTCCAAATTCTCTGAATGGTATTTACACCACACATTACTCTCATACATGACATCACTCCCCCTATCCTCCTCCTCACTACAGCATTTAAAACCCAAGAGTGTTGGTACATTCCCTTTATTGCTTTCATAAACTTGTTTCCACAGATGCTTCATTTATTCTATGGTTCACGACTTCTTTCACAGACCTGTGCTGACATGTCCACTCCTATCTAAATACATCCACTTCCTCCATACTCTCTCCAATCAGATATTCAATTTATCATTGCCTTGGCTTCTTTCTTACCCTCATCATCTTGCTCTTTTTCTACGTTCACTTTTAATTTCCTTCTTTTACATAACATTCCAAATTCGTATTAGCATGCGTTAAACCAAAATGGAATATACAAGAGTACGGTGGTGTCCGCACCTTAAAAGGAATCCCGCTGATATGATAAACAATGTCCCCTGACATCCTACCAACTTGCTCACGTAGCATAGAAATATGTTAAGTAAAAGGACACAAATGCAACTGAGACATATTATTGTGGCAACGTTTCGCTCTCCAGGAGCTTTTTCAAGCCGGCTTGAAAAAGCTCCTAGAGAGCGAAACGTTGCCACAATAAAATGTCTCATTAGTTGCATTTGTGTCCTTTTACTTAACATATTGTCGGTAATTCTACCAATATTAATACAGCATAGAAATAGTAGAATGAAACATACACACAAAATAAATTTAAGATAAAGTCAAAGAGAAAACAGATGAAGATTTCTCAGGACTATTAAGAGTAAGAACAAGATGATACCGTTGTAAACTTTCCGTAAAGATAACAAAGATTTTCTTCACAGTCAGTGGTAGAATACTGCAATGGGATACAGAAGTTAATAGCATATCCTACATCCACTGAAAACTTATCACAATACAACAAACCTGGAGCACGGAAGAAGGGACACCACGAGTATATCTGCTTCCCACACACTCATCATTTATTTTATTAATGTATATTTACTTATTATTCTTAGGTAGCTCGTTTTGATCTAAGGTTACATTCTGTGATTACTAGAATGCCAATGTGCGAGCACTTATAAAATGTTTCTTGGGATTTTCAGCTTTGTCTGGCATGTTACTGGTACACAATGCCAGTGTTAGAAATAACTATAGCCAGTTACACAGCGGTTAAACACGAGGCTCCTTCGTGTTTTCCTTTAAATTTTGCAAAACACCAAAGAGAGTTAAAATTAGATACACCATTTACAACGTCCATAACAATTATAACACTCGTAATCTGACCCAACCTATTTTCTTAAAGCTTACAAAAAATCACTCCACATGCAAGTTTCGTAACCCAGTAAGGTGTGAGTAGTAAATGAAGAACGCAGTTGTAGTAATGTCTCAGCAGTTTCAAGATTAGAGTGGGGGAGTGATTTTTATAAAGGTTCAAAATTTAAAAAAAAATACGTCCTAAGTTGAGTCTCTCATCTGAAAAGGTTTGGCCGTACATTAGTTACGAATGTGTTACGTTGATATCACACACGAACACAAGTTTACCAGAGTTTAGACAAACTGCCAAAGCAAAAAACGCTAAATGTGTGCGTCACATTCATTGCTGAATGCTTTGAAGATGTGACCTGTAGCTCAGTGATAGAATACTCGGCTCTCAACCAACGGGACCTGGGTTCAATTCCTTGATAAGTACCTGGGTGTTAGTTGACTGTTGTGGGTAGTATCCTAAGGAATATAGGGAGTGTAACCCTCCTGAGCTGAGGTAGGATAATAGTTCTTAGTATGTAGTATTAATATACTCATGGGAAGCCCTAAACACGTATACCTGGAGAGAGTTCCAGGGGTGAACGTCCCTGCGGCCCGGTCTGTGACCAGGCCTCATGTTGGATCAGAGCCTGATCAACCAGGCTGTTACTGCTGGCCGCACGCAGTCCAACGTACGAACCACAGCCTGGCTGGTCAGGTACGTTCATACAGCACCTAGGGAATGGGAGTAATATCTGACTGACTTCCTCTTCGTCAAGGACTCCGCCTGAGAGGTTGTAAATTCAACGATCTAACAAAATACACACGTGCCATGCGCCATCAACGGTACGCTGGAGTTATGAATGAAAAAAAAAACAATATAATGACCTTTGCTGAACTTGTAGCTTTTAATCTGACATCGATATACGTTCAACACATGGCAAGAAATCAATTATGCTGCGTTAACCAGGTCAAATTAAAGAACAGATTTACTATATTTTGTTAAGTATAAATCACACAAATTGTGTACAGTGTTTGGCATAAATACTGCAATGTTGTCTTGTGGGGTATTATTATTATTATTATTACACTGATAGGGAAGCGCTAAACCTGTAGGCGTCATACCGTGGTTGGCGAATATGAAGTAATCATGTATGGTCCAAGAAGTAGAGGGTAACCCAAATTCGTCGGATCTAGAGCAATAGCATCAAGACACCTCCCCCCATTAGTGGCACCTGTATGATGGCAAACTTACACTAACTTCAAGATTCTACATATTCGAAAATGTTCAGAACAACAATATAACGCATCTACATTGTGGCTTTCTTCCACTGGAATATCTCGTGCAGTGGTGAGTTGCTGGTTCAGCCCAGGATAAGCTTATCTAGAGTGGGCAGCAACAGCCTAACTGACCAGGCTGTCAACAAGCAATGAAGCTTGGCCTGAGGCCAGGCTGAGAGGGTAGACACCTGCTTGAAACTAAAAACTGTATATACGACATACATCGCCAGCTAAATTCATACAAATTGTTTTCAAATCATGCTGATTAGATTTTTAAAACTAGTGTTTAACAACGACTAATGTGGCATGAAGGTGAATCAGTATGTAACGAAAATTTCAATGAATTTTAACTGCAGTACGGAATTTAACATATAACAGATTATATATATAATATATATATAATCAATGTGTAAAACACGTGTTGAGAGCCTCTAAAATCAATGTATATAATAACAACGACAAATATGTAGCACCAAGAGCGTCATATTCCTGCGAGACTGGCTACAACTTTTCAGGATTAATGTCAAGGAAAAAACTATTACCTCGTATTTTATATATAAAACCTTGAGGCGCTCAGTCGAGCGTAAATTTTCATGTACATAAAATATTGCGAATCACAAAGTTTTTACGAAACAGTTTACAATTCATATCCAGAATTTGCAAATAAAACTGAAGTACAATAAAAAAAACTTAGGATTCCTTAACAATATGTAACTACAAAACACTAGAATACTCTATAATGCTAAATGGTGTGTGGTGATCCACACAGTTTCCGCACACACCATATTCTTCTCGTGAGATGACTATGCAAGTGCTCAAGGATTTCTCTGTAATAAAAATGTTAACTACCGTTGCATACTTTATGTTTAGAATATGGATATCCATACCTGCAACTCTTACACGACCAATAAAATATAAAAGTTAGAAGTTCTGCCTCTCTTAATAATCCTAATATTCCACCAGATACTTCACATACACTGTTTTAGTACACTCGGGAGTCTGAAACTAGACTACAGTACGTGGTATTGCATTTGGGTGAGCCAGAAAAAGTTTTCATTATGATTAATAGTTTTTTCTTCAGTTATCACCCATATATATTTTTAGATATGAATTATTTTTTTAACTATTTTATTGACAAAAAAAAATGTACAGCAGAACACTAACACATATTATGTATATCTTCCAGATCCTTAAAGCCGAACATCAACAGAGCATGGAACAAGCATTCCTCTTCTGGAATGCTACAGTGAGATGTTGCAACAAGAATGTGGCAGAATTTGCAAGGGTCATGTCGATAAGCCTAGAACTCGGTTCATTAAGGAAGCCAGACTAGTGTTTAACTCAGGGTTTAAGGGTCTTTGATCCTACTGGGATAAAGTGGTACTGATGGCCCAAACCCCATATTTGAGTGTAGTTGCTTCTTGGGATCAGCAGTACGTACCTCCATCTTGCCCAACACTAAAACGGATAAATTTGTCACCAGGAGTATATATATATGCAAGTACAGTCTCATACCAGGTGTCTGTCATCTTCCAGGTATAGTCTGGTGTTCCCACTAAAATGGTTAGCAAGATTACCCATGATTGGGGAATACTAGAGACGCTCATGATACAGTTGACTTCATTGTCTAGCATGCTAGTCCCTGGAACTTGCAGTTTGCACCATTAATATTATATTGGAACTGTTAAGAGGAAATCTCTAGAGTGATGTGCACTCAATGCTGCGACATGGGCAATCCTTAAGTTGGATGTTGCAGCAACAATATATAATAATATCTTTATTTACTACAAGGACATGTACAAGGTATAGAGGCCTAGCTGACATCAATGACATACTACTATACAGAAAGCGCCTCGTTATTCAGAGCATTTCGGGCAAATTAGGTCAGTTTTGTCCCAGGATGCTACCCACACCAGTCGACTGACATCCAGGTATCCATTTTACTGATGGGTGAACATAGACAACCGGTGTAAAGAAACACGTCCGATGCTTCCACCACTTCCCTTCTGGATTGTTTGTAATATTTATGTGAAAAAAAGATTGACAGGGGATGCACATCATCTGGGGAATGGCAGGTATCATATTTGATCCAAGGGAAGGGTACTATCAATAACTTGTATAAAAAGTATTCTGCAGCATCAAGGCACCCCTTTTCCTTTCCTTGATGAGCAAACCCTATTTTGTGTCTTGTCAAGTGATCTTAAGACACGTGACTGAACCTAGCCTTGGCTGACTTATCTACTGCTTTGACCTGGCTTTGGCTGCCTCATCTACTGCCTTGACCTGGCTTTGGCTGCTTTATCTCCTTTCGTCTTGACCTGACCTTGACTATCTCTCACCGTCTTGACCTGGCCTCTACTTCCTCTTCATCTCCCACTGTCTTGACCTGGCATTGACTATCATCCAATGTCTAGACCTGGCCTTGACTATCACCCATTGTCTAGACCTGGCCTTGACTATCACCCACTGTCTAGACCTGGCCTTGACTATCTCCCACTGCCTTGACCTGGCCTTGACTATCTCCCACTGTCTTGACCTGGCCTTGATTATATCCCACTGTCTTGACCTGGCCTTGACTATCACCCACTGTCTAGACCTGGCCTTGACTATCACCCACTGTCTAGACCTGGCCTTGACTATCACCCACTGTCTAGACCTGGCCTTGACTATCTCCCACTGTCTTGACCTGGCCTTGACTATCTCCCACTGTCTTGACCTGGCCTTGACTATCTCCCACTGTCTTGACCTGGCCTTGACTATCTCCCACTGTCTTGACCTGGCCTTGACTATCACCCACTGTCTAGACCTGGCCTTGACTATCACCCATTGTCTAGACCTGGCCTTGACTATCACCCACTGTCTAGACCTGGCCTTTGGCACTCTCACCACTGTGGTAGTGTACTGATCGTGCTGGTGGTGTGGTAGTATCATCAGTGGTGGCGGTGGAGGTGAGTGGGATGGGACAGGAGCCAGGAAGTGTATGTATGCTGAAGGCCGCTTGGGTATATCTCTGAAGGCTATACTACATGCACCTCCGTTATATTTTTGCTGGATAATGAAGGATATCATAAACTTCACTGCGTAGATGTAAGACTGACAAAAACTAGTATGAAATAGGCCTAGTTCTATATTTATGGGGAATCACTAAGCTCACTGGGGGTTAAATAGCATCTGGGAAATAGAAGGCAATCAATCAGGTTTGATCAAAGAAATGGAAAAAATACCTACAATTCCTTGGATCAAGAGCCTTTCACCAGCATCTCTGACGGACAAAACCTAGTTATAAATATAATTATACTGCATTAAATTTAATTAGGATAAAAAAGCTCATTTATTTTTATAACGCTGAGAAATAAAGATTAACAGCCTTAATTATGAGTGGTTATCAATCTATCATTCTAGTGTGGAGATCGAGTGCGTGAAATTATTAAACAGAATTCACAATAAGGTAAACATGTTTGTACTAAGGGAGGTGTACCTACCAACTGACGTTGTATTGTGGGTAGCTATTAAAAGGAAACATTTTGCCTCGATTGGCTTCTTCGGTCCTAATACAAAGCAAACAAAAAAAAATAACGAGATGGTCCGAGACAAGACAGGTAATGAAGAAGAGGTGGCAGGCTGCAGTAAGTGGGTATGACATGACGGCCAATCCTATTATGGGTAATGATCAGTTGGTCATAACCATTTGACCTTTTAATAATGTTTTACCGTACTATACAGTATATATTGCATGCTAAGTGTCGTCTACATTATCATAAACATACGTAATCCGGATATCTTTCTGACTCGGAGCTCAAGCACAAACATATTGAATTCAGATACTATCTCTGACTCTGCGCTCAAGAACGCGACTATATTGAATCTAGAATTATTATTATTATTATTATTATTATTATTATTATAAAAAAGAAGCGCTAAACCCGCTAGGATCTTACAACGCTACCTGGAGTCTACCTGGAGAGAATTCCAGGGGTCAACGCCCCCGCGACCCGGTCTGTGACCAGGCCTCCTGTTGGACCAGAGCCTGATCAACCAGGCTGTTACTGCTGGCCGCACGCAGTCCAACGTACGAACCACAGCCCGGCTGATCAGGTACCGACTTGAGGTGCCTGTCCAGTGCCTGCTTGAAGACAGCCAGGGGTTTGTTGGTAATCCCCCTGATGTATGCTGGGAGGCAGTTGAACAATCTTGGGCCCCTGACACTTATTGTGTTGTCCCTCAACGTGCTAGTGGCACCCCTGCTCTTCATTGGGGGGATGTTACATCGCCTGCCGAGTCTTTTGCTTTCGTAGGGAGTGATTTTTGTGAGCAAGTTTGGTACTAAGCCCTCGAGAATTTTCCATGTGTATATAATAATGTATCTCTCCCGCCTGTGTTCTAGAGAGTACAGGTTTAGGAACTTCAAGCATTCCCAGTAGTTGAGGTGGTTTATCGCACTTATGCGTGCGGTGAAGGTTCTCTGCACATTTTCAAGGTCAGCAATTTCACCCGCCTTGAAAGGTGCAGTTAGTGTGCAGCAATATTCCAGCCTAGATAGAACAAGTGATCTGTAAAGTGTCAACATGGGCTTGGCATCCCTGGTTTTGAAGGTTCTCATTATCCATCCTGTCATTTTTCGAGCAGATGCAATTGCTACTTTGTTATGGTCCTTGAAGGCGAGATCCTCTGACATGATCACTCCCAGGTCTTTGACATTAGTTTTTCGCTCTATTGTGTGGTTGGATTGTGTGGTCGGAATCTAGATACTGTCTCCGACTCGGCGCTCAAGAACATACTGAATCCAGATACTGTGGAAATAAATGGTATAAAATACCGACACAATGGAAAAATAAACACATAAGCAGTATAATGTGATCCTTTATTGACAACGTTTCGCCCACGCAGTGGCCTTTATCAAGTAACAAACAGATCTACCTGGATAACAGAAACATGAGTATTTATAGGATTTAGTCAGGTGATGAATGCTGCATGTGACAGTCTTCATGTTTCTGTTATCCAGGTAGATCTGTTTGTGACTCGATAAAGCCCACTGCGTGGGCGAAACGTTGTCAATAAAGGATCACATTATACTGCTTATGTGTTTATTTTTCCAATCCAGATACTACTGTCTCCGACTCGGTGCTCAAGAACGTAAACATACTGAATACAGAAATTATCATGCTCAAAATAATGACCCCTCAAGGGAGGTTCCTTGATGCTGGTGAGTCTTTTGATCTAGGGAATTGGATCTGTGCTTCAGTTCCCTGCATTAAGCCTGAATACCTTCCATCCCCCCCACAGGCGCTGTATAATCCTACGGGTTTAGTGCTTCCCCATGATTATAATAATAAAAATGAGCTAGGAAGTGTGGAAACATACAAGGTACAGTGGACCCCCGAGTAACAAACAAAATTCATTCCAGAAGCCTGCTCAAGTGCCATTACCAAACGAATTTACTCCCTTAAGAAATAATGTCAAGTAGGTTAGTCCATTTCAGACCCCCAAAAATACACTTACAAAAGCACTTACAATATTATACTTACATAATTGTACGATTTCCGGGGTGTTCGTAACTCGGGGGTCTACTGTACATAACTTGAGTAATAATAAAGACAGCAATGTCGAGATTAAGGCTAGGACATTAAGCTAGGAGTCACACCTACAGATACAGAACATATATATAATGAAAAATTATATCCAGTGCAATATTCCATAAATACAGCATTTTCACTCCCATTGTTATAGACAGACATCACTCGAACTTGTCACCTTAATCCTTTCACTGTTGGGACACCGAAATTAAAATTACTGATACTATCGGGATTAAAAAACAAATCCGAAGGTAATTACACCAAACATACAAAATTTGATAGGAAAACTTACAGAATTACCCAGGCACAAAGTTAGTGGTCTCGGCACAATTTACGCATCGGCAATTTCACCCGTTTTGAATCCTATCAGACCAAATTCTTAGCTATTTCACTAGTATGCCTTTTTGTTCTATCAATTGAGCACAAGAAACCTCCATTCAACTATCATAACTACCCCATAAAATATACAGAAATCGGTAATTTGACCAATTTTACACAAAATTCAACAAATTTCAATTTAAAAACAATCCAAAATGAACACCGTATGAATTCCAATAATTAAAGCAACCTATCATCTGTTCATTAATCACATCCCCCAGGCCTCTCCATTTTTAATACATTATCACAAAAAAAAATTAGTTTTACCCATTTTTCGGATAATAAAATATAACCAGGAATGATTGGTCATGGTTCAGGGCATCCCAATAATTGTAATACCTAGTAAAAACAAAATTGACCAAGGAAGGGGAGGTTGAGAGGCCTTGCCCCTTATAAAAAAAATCGTCAAAAATATGTCAAATATTTCTACTAGGCACTGGACAGGCACCTAAAGTCTGTACCTGACCAGCCAGGCTGTGGTTCGTATGTTGGACTGTGTGCAGCCAGCAGTAACAGCCTGGTTGATCAGGCTCTGATCCAACATGAGGCCTGGTCACAGACCGGGCCGCAGGGGTGTTGACCCCTGGAACTCTCTCCAGGTATACTTTGAGCCCTATTTCAAACTACTTCCAGGCCGAAACCAGCCAAAATCACCTTCATTATAGTAGTATGTCTTCCAGGCTATCAACTGATAGCAAGAAATATGTATCCTAGAAAGCACCTTAAAGTTGGAATTTTAAATGAAACAAAAGGATGAAGGTTTGCTTTTCCCCATCATGCACTGTGTGGGGCAGGATTTTTTTTATACTGTACACTCACCACAAAGACCCATTCTCTCGTGTCTAGACCAAAATTTACCATACATTTATACGAGTGACATTGGCGCCAATAATGCAGATCAACGTAAGAGACTGTGAAAGGGTTAAAATCCCCTACATAACTGAAAACATTTTGGGCATTAATCCAGATCTTTCAAACAACCAAAAAACTGGGAGACATCTAAAAAAGAAAGAAATGACAATACATATATCAAAACTCAAGAGAAGCAATAGAAAACTGCAATAATTCTTGCAAGCTACCAACACTGATAACAGATATCACAATCCTTGATGAGTTATAACAAGTTTTCATAGACTTCTATGTTCAGCCATATACCCTGTGTGCTCGTGTCACACACATGCACACACTTTACAAATTTTATGATATTTTTATGAAATTCAGACTGAAAGTCTCACTCATTACAACAGTGGATTTTGTTTGGCTAAACATTCCTTCCTTTGTATGCCAAATTCACAATCTCTACTTAAATTGCAAGATATACAAGAAAAAGGCTTTCTTTGGATTAATAACATTGTGGGTTAATACCCTAGAATAAATAAATAAAAAGTCAAGCAATGCAGCATATTTCTGCTGAAGCCGTTTGATGAGACCCACAGGTCAATTAATTCATACCTGTATCTATTTACTGGTGATCAAGAATAGATGTAAGGATACTTGCCTACATCTTTAATCCCTGTTTTTCAAATTTAAAGTACAGGCAGGCCCCACTTATACAGCATGTTAGGTTCCAGGCTACTGCCATAAAGCAAAAATCGCTGCAAAGTGAAACATGTCCTTTTTTCACTTTCAAATGTACGTATATAAAAGCCTGATAACATGTTTACACTATTGTATATTAAGTGAACAATAGAGCTAGGCCTAAAAATGCATATACACGTACAGTATACCTGGAGTTTACCTGGAGAGAGTTCCAGGGGTCAACGCCCCTGCAGCCCAGTACATTATTTACTGTACCTTAAAATATTTTCATCATAGCTTGGCCCATGGCCGGGCTCCGAGAGTAGTAAGGCTCTCGAAACTCGTCAAAGGCATCAAAGGTAAGGTAGTTATAATAAGTGGTGAATATATTTATTGCAAGAAGTCTGAATAAATTAAGAATGGGTATAACTGAAAACCACTGCATTAGTGAAATGCTATAAAGCAGGCCACGCCTATATTCATGAGGTTAGTGTAAATGTGAATTGCAGCTTTAAAATCCTCTTATCAAGGGCAAGTTGCGGCTAAGTGGTTACCCATCCAGTTACTGAACAAATCCAGTTTTGTTAACTTGACTAAACAAGTACCAGCCATTCCCACATCATTTATTTTTGTTAATCTATACGTACTGTTTTATATTAGTGATTTAACATGGTTAGTTTAACAGGTTTAATAAGCCACAGAGATGCATGTACTGTAATGGTAAAGTATTTGTGTGTTATTGTCTATTAATTATAACTTAGTTGTAAGGCTGCCCGAAATGCCTTCTACAACAAGAGGCTTTCTATAAATTAGTTTACACATGTCAATTACTCAAATTTTATACTGTACTGTACAGTATGCCACTTTATAGAAATAAAGTTATTTGTTTTGTTTGTTTGAATGTGTTTAGTTTTCTGATTTGCTTGCCCAATCAAATGAAACTATTGAAAAACAATCACAAAGAGACTTCATTACCTAATTTCAATAGAAACTTTTGTTTTATAAACATTACATATTTCAAGGCAATGCTGGATTCAAATGATGCCATGGCATTATGGGCAGACTAAATTTAATGGCTTACAGACTACTTAATACTACTAGAGAAATTGATTATACACGTAGTTTGTTTAAGTTGTACATCTGTTTTTATTTATAGCAGACAGCAAGTTTACTCAAATTAACAATCTGGGGATATAACATTGGGACAAGTTGAACGTATTTTGCAGGTTGTTTATATCAATAGTAAATACATAATTAAATTATATTATTTGGTGAAGTTAAGTACATATTGAGTTTTTAGTTTTGGGTGAGTATGTGATTTTTGAGAAGAGTCTTAAATTGATGTTCAGACTGGGTTACTTTAGTATTTACTGGTAATGAATTCCAAATTTTGGGGCCCTTTATGTGCACAGAGTTTTTGCACAGTGTGATATGGACACAGGGTACATCAAAAAGTGATCTGTGTCTAGTGTTATGGTCATGCATCCTGTTAAGGTTAGTGAGAAGTTTGAGTGATGGGTTTATGTTTGAGTGTAGTGTTCTATAAATGCAGTAGGCACAATAATAAGTATGGATGTTCTTGACAAGTGACTTTTGAATATTGGTGGAGTATGTTGTCTGGAGTGGGAATTTATCATTATTCTGACTGCAGCCTTTTGTTGGGTTATTAGTGGTCTTAGGTGATTGAATGTTGTTGATCCCCATGCACAAATTCCATAGGTGAGATAACGGTAGATGAGTGAATGATACAGTGCAAGGAGAGCTGATTGTGGAACATAGTACCGTATCTTTGATAGTATGCCTACTGTTTTGGAGATTTTCTTGGAAATTTGTTGTATATGTGTCTGGAATTTGAGGCTACTGTCAAGGAGGATCCCTAGGAATTTTCCCTCTGCGAGTCTTGTGATGGGTGAACCGTTTAGCGTTATGTTAAGTGGAACATTTGTAGCTCTGTTTCCAAACTGAATGAAATAGGTTTTGTCAGTATTGAGAGTTAGCTTATTAGTCATCATCCAGGTAGATATTTTCTGCAATTCAGTACTAACAGTGTTGGCTAGTATGACTGGGTTTGAATGAGAGAAGACGTATGTAGTGTCATCTGCAAATAATATGGGTTTGAGTAGTTGTGACGCATTCGGTAGGTCATTGATGTAAATGAGGAAGAGGAGTGGGCCAAGAACACTTCCTTGCATCATTTGTGCTTTTATTAGTCCTGAATCCAAACTGACAGGGGTTAAGTATGTTGTGTGAGACAAGATAGGAATAGATGTGCCTATGAATTAATTTTTCAAAGATTTTAGAAAGCAGAGGTAAGTTAGATATTGGTCTATAGTTATTCAAGTCTGCTTGATCTCCTCCTTTGTGGATCGGGGTGACCCTCACTATTTTAAGAATTGATGGGAAGGTGGAGGTTTCGATGGATTTCTTAAAGTGTGTTGCAATTATTGGTGATAGTACTTGAGAAGCTTTTTTGTACAAAAAAGGTGGTAAGTTATTTATATCTCCTGCCTTGTTTTTAAGGGTGGTGATGATGAGTGAGACTTCTGTTGGGTTGGTTGGAGCTAGGAATAGTGTATTCGGGTAGGTGCCCATGAGATAGTCTGAGGGACAGGTGTTTGAGCTTGGGATTTTGCTCGCTAGATTCTTTCCTATGGTGGAGAAGAAAACATTGAGTCTGTTTGGTGTTTCAGTTGGTGGGAGCCAGGGTTCATCTGATTTAGTTAATTTCATATCCAAAGGATATCTTTTTAGTTCATAGAATTTCAGATACGGTTTTCCAGGTCTTTTTCATATCACCTTTTATGTTATGTAATCTGTTCTCATAACACAATTTTTTTGACCTTCTTATCAGGCTGGTAAGGATTGATGAGTAATGCTTAGAGTGGTCTCTGGTTATTTGACCTATTCTGTACTGTTTTTCATATAGATGCTTTGTGTTAATGGATTTAAGGATGCTGGGTGTTAGCCAGGGACTATTCAGTCTCTTTGCTGTGATCTGTTTAGTTTTTTAAGGCAATGTTTGTTTGTTACTATTAATACATTCATCAGTAGTATCTGAATATGATTCTATCTCGTTATGCCAGTCGATGTTAATCATAGCTGTTATAAAGTTATTAACAGCTGTCTCGTTATGTAGTCTGAAGGTAACTTTAGTAGTGTCTTGGGGCAATTTACCTAGGCTGGTTATGAGAAAGGTAGGGCAGTGGTCTGTGGTGTTTATCATTTATTATACTATGGTTAAATAAATTCATACATGCCTGTAATTTATATACAAAATGACAATTGACACAGGGGTATACTACAGTCCTGTCATAAGTGTGTGAAAATCAATCCTATTAAACATGTTGCAATCGGGCAGTTACTGGCCGCTTCCTACATTCTCATGAGGAAATATGACAGGTAAATCTTACACACTTCTACTTCCATTCAATCTGCATTACCTTCATTTTCTTAGTAAGTACTTAGTCTTGTAATGTTTATATACAGTTGTTATTTAAGATAATTACAGAAGAATATTCTATCTACGATTCAGCACAATTCACAAAAGAACCCCAAACTTTAAAAATAAAAAAATAAAATGATATACAGTTGTTAATATGAAAATGTGGTTAAGAGATAATGAGTAGAGATGTGAAGCACACACAGGTAATTTAAAGATTGTTATGAAAATAATGTGCTAAAATTTAAGGGATAATAATATTAAAAATGAGGAAAAAGTCAGAAAACAGAAGGCAAAACCTTAGTACTTTTTCAAATGAGCAACCCAAAAAAAAAAATACTCTTTATAGTATAAGAATCAGCTGAAAAATATTGTGCAATATAAAAAGTATGGAAATATGAAAAATAATGAATACAGTGGTCCCTCGGTTTTTGCCGAAAATTTGTTCCAGAATGCTGCTCAAGTGCCATTACCGAACGAATTTACTTCCTTAAGAAATAATGTCACGTAGGTTAGCCTATTTCAGACCCCCAAAAATACACTTGCAACAGCACTTACGAAAATACACTTACATAAATGTTCGAGTTTGGAGATGCACGAAAACCGAGGGACCACTGTACAGTGGTACCTCTACTTACGAGCAGCTCCCAACTCGAACAATTATGTAAGTGTATTTTTGTAGGTGCTTTTGTAAGTGTATTTTTGGGGGGTCTGAAATGGATTAATCTAATTTTCATTATTTCTTATGGGAAAAAAATCCTTCAGTATCAGCACTTGAATTGCCATCTGGAACAAATTAAGCTTGTAACTCAGAGTACCACTGTACACTAAAGTATTTCAGCAAAATTTACAAACTTAGAATGTTATGGAAAATAAAAGTCATTACAGTAGCACTATTATTATTATCAAAAGAAGCACTAAACCACAGGGGTTACAGTAGCACTAATTTTTAAAATAATAGTAATATTACTATTATAGTGGACCCCTGGTTTTCGTGATTTTTTTGTTCCAGAATGCTGTTCAAGTGCCATTACCAAACGAATTTATTCCCATAAGGAATAATGTAAATTAGACTAGTCCTTTTGGACCCCAAAAATACACTTACAAAAGCAATTACAAAAACACACTTACATAATTGTTCGAGTTTGGAGCATTACGAACACCGGGGGTCCACTGTATTTTAAAGAGTGAGTGTAAAATGAAAGCCTATAATTGTTTTACATGATGGTAGGATTGATGGTGTCCTTTTTCTGTCTCATAAACATGCAAGATTTCAGGTACGTATGTCTTGTTACTTCTACTTACACTTAGGTCACACTACACATTCATGTACAAGCATAGTATATAATCACCCCTGGTTTTCTCTATTTTCATTACAGAATGCTTATTCCTTACCATAAGTGACAGAATTCTTCCTTAAGCATGTTGTAAATGACTAGTCCTAGTAACCCCTTCACTGTTATAAAAATAAATTAAAGAAGGGAACTACGTTTTTACCCTCTGGGCCACCCAGTTTTGTTTGAGAAAATGGCCAACGTTTTGTAAGAAAGAAAAATTATTATAATCATAAATAAGCACTCAACGCACAGGGGTCATACAGCACTGAATAATAATAATAATAAAGTAACAGGAAGGAAGCTGCAAAATTTACTGAGCACTTTAATGAGGACATTCAGTGATTTTGTCAGTAGTTACATATGTACTGTGTATACAAATACAGTACAAATGCAAAATTTTATTTCACAATCATAATAATAATCACAAGCTTAAACTATCCCTCAAAAATTAAAAACATTCACTAACAAGCACATACGAAAACAATAAATATTATTGCACAAGATTAAAATAGCCCACATCAATTAAAATAGTATTCAATCGTTAACACTGAAAGACTCTGCTAAAATTTCCCATAGGTCCCAACAGTTAAATACATACAAAAATTACAATTTTTAAAGCATTATGAGGGCCTGAAATACAAGGTACTACAATGCTCATACAATCTATCATATTGTGTGTGTTAAGTTCCATCACACTATTTTTTCACACTGCAACACTACACACACATCTAGTGATATAGTGATGTGAATGATGTGCATTGCTTGGTCAGTTAAGTACCACTGAATTTGGTTAGTAACTGAATGAATAATATGCAAAAGTGTCCCTCCAACAGAGTTACCATGCCATAAATGGAAATCAAATAGGATATTTCTACAGTATCATACTCTACAGCAGTAGTTCCCCACCTTTTCAAATACAAGAACTTATTTTTAGCCTCAAAAAAATTTACAAACTTCCACAGGTTTGGAAGGGATTGACAGTGATATATAAAAAAGGGAAAACAAGTGGTGGCTGGTGCAGCAGTACTTGCTTCAAAGCTCTATGGATCTCTCAGAATAGCCAAGTAGCTCCTGAGTGTCTGTGGCCCACAGGATGAGAACCATTCCTCTACAGTAGCTATTCCAAAGTCATCCTATTCTCATAAAGGAACAACGCATTTTCTCAAGTTACGGAAATTGCAAAAACTTGTGTACAGCAACTGCTTTAAATTGTTCGTTTTCCAACATTTGATAATTCAAGCATTTTTCTGTTTTCTCAGCCACTGTTACACTGCTTTTGATTAATTCAGCAATGTTTAACCCATTACAACAAAGCTAATCTCTCTCCTTCGTGCTGGATATTTGTGTATTGTTACAGTCACGGTCACGGTATTATGCCTTTTTGTTCTTCAAAGCTAATCAAATTTTACTTGCATAAAAAAGTTAGTAAACTAAATGTAATAAAACTGGCAAATACTGTATTGTGGTTTGCTAATTAAAAACTTTCTACAATAAGTTAAGACAAAAAATAAACATTTATCTGTGTGCATTCTTATACATTATGCTGTGTTTTCAGTATGTTTTCCTACCTTCAAACCTAGACATTAAGGCAATTTTTATTTGCATTCCGATCATTGTATATTATATTTCATGAAATGCTAAGTCTGTGTGGACCATTCAGAGCAAATTTAAAGAGTCGATCCTGTATCCAAGGCCCCAAATGGAAATAAGTCACTGATTTTTTTGGGTTATCCTAGGTAATCTACACATGTGCTGGTATGTATGATAATTAATGTAACTGTATTTATGTGTACCTATACCTGAATGTACTTACTTATCAGCTAATTGTGAAATTTCTGACAAGTCAGGGTGTAGGTAACTATTCTGGAGAAAGTACAGTCAAACCCTGGAACTCATATGCTTTGTAATCACCATGATTCAATAATAAATTTTCACTAAAGATCATTTGGTGGACAGCTTTAATATTATATCTCATAATCAACACTCAGAAGGGACTGTCAATGGAATGTAATAAAAATTATGCCTAATCAATTAATGACAGTAATACTGTACGTACTGTTTCTGGTGGATTTTTTTCCCTCACACTTCAGGTAACGTTATCTGAAATAGTTTCAAGGCAAGACATGGCAGGCAAAGAGCATGTGACCTGTCTTTGTTACAGTGCAAGGTACTCAACTTATTTTACACCTTTACACTAATAGTAAAAAAACAGTTTTGCCCACCTAATTATTATATTTATACAATTCACTAAATCCAGGAGTCATTCACGTAAAAACATTAAAATATATTTATAAAAAAAAAATAAGTGTTAGTGCGTGAAATGCTGAAGGCTCAATTTTACTTGAGGGACTTGACCCTCTGACCTTAAAAGACAGGAGTGGTGTGTCACCACTTGCCCATGCCAGGGTTTACCTCTTTATCTAAGAATGGATACATTTATAGACTACGGACAAGGGTTCCAACACCAATCTCTGTCGCAAAACACTCGTAATGGGTCCCCATTCCGATTTCTCCCTACAATAAGAACAAAAAGACAATACCGTGACTGAATTATTATTATTATAATCAAAGGAAGCGCTAAACCACAAGGGTTATACAGCACGGCATCGTGACTGAAACAATACACAAATAACACTGGTCAACAATTTTTGAAAAGTTGTAGGCTTCTTAAATGAGATTAGTCAATTCTTATGTATTTTCATGTCTGAATCCAAATATCACCTTGAAAAATGCTTATTGGCTATAGGTTTAAAGATACAAAACATGTAATATTTGATTATTTTATTATAACATACAATATGTGTCAGTATGTTTTAAACTCTAATCCGTACCTACTCTCTGCCTTTTTGCCTGACGCTTGTAGTGGGCTGAAGAAACATCTCTTGCCAATGTCCAGCAATAGTCTGCAAGCATTCTTGTGCCCCATTTGCCCTGGTACCATTTTTCCATGGTTGAAATATCATGGTGAAACCTTTCACCATGTTCATCACTAACTGCCCCACAGTTTGCTGGAAAAAAGTCTAAATTTGAGTCCAAAAAGTCGATTTAAAGTGACATGTTACATCCCATGTTCTTGTAAGCCTTGATGAGGTGTTAGGAGATTCCACTGTTGAAGACGAGAACCTAGCAGCTCTGCTTTATTTTTGGGTAGTTGCAGATCCCTGACAAGGTCATAGAGTTCCCCTTTTGTTATGAGATGTGGCCTAGAGGAGTGTGCTTCATCAAAGTTTCAGTCACTCTGTAATCCAGCACTGTCATCCTTCTCTTCTTCCTCAACACTTTCTTCATCTAACTCGAAGGATACCCAAGTTGGTGCATCAGGAACAGGTGACCTTCTCCATGATGGAATGTTTGGATATTCAATGGACACCTTTTTTTTCTTTGACAAGCCCTTTTGTACTGGAGGTACCATGCAGAAATAACAATTGTTGGTATGGTCTGTTGGCTCCCGCCATGTCACTGGCACAGCAAAAAGCATTCCTTTCCTCTTCCTGTTCAACCATCGACGAAGGTTAGTAGCACAATTGTTGCAGCATGTGTGTGGAGCCCAGTTCTTATCCTGGTCACCAATCTTGACTTTCTAACCATAGCAGTTATACAGAGCTTCTGTGATGCAAAGGTCACCTCACCACAAATGTAGCAAAAGTTGTCTGCACTATTCACACAAGTACAAGGCATCTGAAAGAAGGTTAGGCAAGGTTCGTCAGGAAACAGGACAAGTGTTTCGTGACGTGGGTCTTAGTCAGATGATGACCCACCACTGGAGCTTTTGGTCATCTGACCGAGGCCTTCCGCTGGCTTACCGGTCCACCCCTTTAAAAATTATGGTCATAGTTATAACCATTTCTGTAATTTATCTGAAAGAAGAAAACAAACAATTAAAAGATAAACAGAAAATTTATTCATTAATTTATCATTATAATACAGAGCATGACAGCTAAGCAGAAGTATTTATATCATTCAGTAGGAAAATAAAATTAATATAATATACAGCTTGCTCAGTGAATATTTATTATGTTTAAAAAGTGTTTGGCTAAGAAAATCACCTACCTTTTACCTCAAAATATAAACTTGGAGAGCACAACCACCTTGTATGACTGCTGGAACAATAATGAAGGGCAGTGAGAATGAGTGTTGTAAGAAACACACTGCCACAAGCCTGTTGCAACCTGTTGTGACACGTAGGTCTATATTGAAAAGTAGAGCTAACAAACAATTTTAACTATGATATTCATTATCAGTGACCTAAATTATTATTATTATAATCACGGGGAAGCGCTAAACCCGTAGGATTATACAGTGACTGTGGGGGGATGGAAGATATTCAGGTTTAATTCAGGGAACTGAACCACAGATTCAATTCCCTAGATCAAGAGCCCCTCACCAGCATCAAGGAACCTCCCTTGAGGGGTCAGTGACCTAAATTTAGTTGGAAATTGCTACTCTGATCTCGGAAGCATTTTGGTTGTTGACCAGTGTAACCCGTGCATAGGAGAGAATAGCTTATGATGATGTTTTGGTCCGACTAAGAGTATTTTGTTACCATGAAGACATAATATATGTTGTCTGCTGATTGCAATCTTAACATAAGTCCAGAACATGACTATCTAGATGCATTTCCCATTAAATTTGTGAAAGTTTAAAGCTATAATGACAACCCAACTTGCTTTATCTTATGTCACTCTTGCCCTGACTACGAAGGAATAGTATGACTTCAAGAGAATTTTGTGACATCGGTAAATTGTAGCCACAAGTAAATTTTGTGGCTGCAATGATGTTTTATGGTCATAAAATTGTGTTTTGTGTTCATGGGAGTATTTTGTAGTTACAGGTGTGTGTGCATTTTGTAGTCAGGACGGTGTGTATGGTGCTGCTTCCAGATGTAACTTCCACACCCCAAGGCAAACCTCCACAATTTCTCTCTCACACACACACCTATCACACTCTGCAACACAGTTATTCTGGCCACCACTACACTGTCTAGTCACCATACAGCGTTAAACGAGTGTACTCACGCAGGGTGTCCATGGGTGAGAGGTGAGAGAGATGAGGTGTGAGGGACCCGAGGCAAGTAGGACGGTCCAGCCACCAGCCGGAACACTATTGACATCTAACAGCTGATTCCCACACCCACCACCATTCACCAATTTTTTTATAAGTTATAATATAACACTACATTCTGTGAATTTAGATAAAGTTAAAAAATGCTATGTAGGATATCCGAGTATTTTTGTCGTTGTGTATTCAATCTAAAATTAACAATATATGTTCATACTCGCACCAACTTATTAATAGTAATTAGTTTTTTTCTTATTTTCAAGTCCTGCCATAACATTAAGTTATATAAATTTAGATAAAGTTAGAAAAATGTTATACAAATTTCTTGGATATTTGTAAAACCCTGTCATAGTATATTTCAACTACAAAACAATAAAAATTGAACATTTATTCTCCCACCCAGTCTAATAATAATTCCTGCCAGGGGAGAAGTAAGCTATATTTTAGGTCTCTGATATGAGAGAAAGCCATTAAACTCTCATCCCCTACACTTCACTCATGCTTATTTCCACTTCCGAATTATGGGGCCTCTTGATGGAAATCAGAAATAATTGAAGGGGATATAAATAGCTTGTTGAAAATATCTAACCAAGACAGGACTCACAGCAATGAATTCAAGTTGGACAAATATAAATTTAGAAAGGCTATAGGGAAGTACTAGTTTGGCAATAGAGTTGTAGATGAGTGGAACAAACTCCCAGGTAACATCCTTGAAGTAAGAATTTTGTGTAGCTTTAAATATAGGTTGGACGGGTATATGATTGGGTGTGCTTACTGGTAAATCAGCCCTGCCTAGCATGGGCCAGTGATCCTTCATTCTTATGTTCTTACTTTTCTAAACTAGACATAGCTTAGGGTCTCATTATGTCAGAATTTGGGCTTGGATATCTCCCATGTATTAGCGACTCCAACCCTGCTGGAAGGAAGTTTTTAAAACCCACGATATCTCCTCACCGTCCTACTGAAGTCTGCTGGCTCAAGCTGGCAGATTTCATTAATTTTTGATAAGCCATCCTGTGATGGAGTATGACAGGAGACCCAGCCTGTGATGGAGTATGAGAGGAGAGCCATCCTGTGATGGAGTATGAGAGGAGAGCCATCCTGTGATGGAGTATGAGAGGAGAGCCATCCTGTGATGGAGTATGACAGGAGAGCCATCCTGTGATGGAGTATGACAGGAGAGCCATCCTGTGATGGAGTATGACAGGAGACCCAGCCTGTGATGGAGTATGAGAGGAGACCCATCCTGTGATGAAGTATGAGAGGAGAGCCATCCTGTGATGGAGTATGAGAGGAGAGCCATCCTGTGATGGAGTATGACAGGAGAGCCATCCTGTGATGGAGTATGACAGGAGAGCCATCCTGTGATGGAGTATGACAGGAGAGCCATCCTGTGATGGAGTATGAGAGGAGAGCCATCCTGTGATGGAGTATGACAGGAGAGCCATCCTGTGATGAAGTATGAGAGGAGAGCCATCCTGTGATGGAGTATGACAGGAGAGCCATCCTGTGATGCAGTATGACAGGAGAGCCATCCTGTGATGGAGTATGACAGGAGAGCCATCCTGTGATGAAGTATGAGAGGAGAGCCATCCTGTGATGAAGTATGAGAGGAGAGCCATCCTGTGATGGAGTATGAGAGGAGAGCCATCCTGTGATGAAGTATGAGAGGAGAGCCATCCTGTGATGGAGTATGAGAGGAGAGCCATCCTGTGATGGAGTATGAGAGAGCCATCCTGTGATGGAGTATGAGAGGAGAGCCATCCTGTGATGGAGTATGAGAGGAGAGCCATCCTGTGATGGAGTATGAGAGGAGAGCCATCCTGTGATGGAGTATGACAGGAGAGCCATCCTGTGATGGAGTATGAAGGAGAGCCATCCTGTGATGGAGTATGACAGAGAGCCATCCTGTGATGGAGTATGTGAGGAGAGCCATCCTGTGATGGAGTATGAGAGGAGAGCCATCCTGTGATGGAGTATGAGAGGAGAGCCATCCTGTGATGGAGTATGAGAGGAGAGCCATCCTGTGATGAAGTATGAGAGGAGAGCCATCCTGTGATGAAGTATGAGAGGAGAGCCATCCTGTGATGAAGTATGAGAGGAGAGCCATCCTGTGATGAGTATGACAGGAGAGCCATCCTGTGATGAAGTATGAAGGAGAGCCATCCTGTGATGAAGTATGACAGGAGAGCCATCCTGTGATGAAGTATGAAGGAGAGCCATCCTGTGATGGAGTATGACAGGAGAGCCATCCTGTGATGAAGTATGACAGGAGAGCCATCCTGTGATGGAGTATGACAGGAGAGCCATCCTGTGATGAAGTATGACAGGAGAGCCATCCTGTGATGAAGTATGAGAGGAGAGCCATCCTGTGATGGAGTATGAAGGAGAGCCATCCTGTGATGAAGTATGACAGGAGAGCCATCCTGTGATGAAGTATGAAGGAGAGCCATCCTGTGATGAAGTATGAGAGGAGAGCCATCCTGTGATGAAGTATGACAGGAGAGCCATCCTGTGATGAAGTATGACAGGAGAGCCATCCTGTGATGAAGTATGACAGGAGAGCCATCCTGTGATGAAGTATGACAGGAGAGCCATCCTGTGATGAGTATGACAGGAGAGCCATCCTGTGATGAAGTATGACAGGAGAGCCATCCTGTGATGTAGTATGACAGGAGAGCCATCCTGTGATGAAGTATGACAGGAGAGCCATCCTGTGATGGAGTATGACAGGAGAGCCATCCTGTGATGAAGTATGAGAGGAGAGCCATCCTGTGATGAAGTATGACAGTAGAGCCATCCTGTGATGGAGTATGAGAGGAGAGCCATCCTGTGATGAAGTATGAAGGAGAGCCATCCTGTGATGAAGTATGAGAGGAGAGCCATCCTGTGATGTAGTATGACAGGAGAGCCATCCTGTGATGGAAGTATGACAGGAGAGCCATCCTGTGATGGAGTATGACAGGAGAGCCATCCTGTGAGGGAAGTATGACAGGAGAGCCATCCTGTGATGAGTATGACAGAGAGCCATCCTGTGAGGGAGTATGACAGGAGAGCCATCCTGTGATGAGTATGAGAGGAGAGCCATCCTGTGATGAGTATGACAGGAGAGCCATCCTGTGATGGAGTATGACAGGAGAGCCATCCTGTGATGAGTATGACAGGAGAGCCATCCTGTGATGGAGTATGACAGGAGAGCCATCCTGTGATGTAAGTATGAGAGGAGAGCCATCCTGTGATGTAGTATGACAGGAGAGCCATCCTGTGATGGAGTATGACAGGAGAGCCATCCTGTGATGGAGTATGACAGGAGAGCCATCCTGTGATGGAGTATGACAGGAGAGCCATCCTGTGATGGAGTATGACAGGAGAGCCATCCTGTGATGGAGTATGACAGGAGAGCCATCCTTGATGAAGTCATAAACAGGAGCCATCCTGTGATGGTAGACAGGAGAGCCATCCTGTGATAGTATGAAGAAGCCATCCTAGTGATGAGTATGACATATACATCTGTATGATATACAGAACCATCTGTATATATATATATATATCATCTATATATATATATATATATCTGTATATATATAGAGACATCTATATATATACTATAACTATATGATGATATATATATATATATCTGTATATATATATATATATATATATATATATATAATATATATATATATATATATATATATATATATATATATATATATATATATATATATTATATATAATAATATATATATTATATATATATAAAATATATATATTATATAATATATATATATATATATATATATATATATATATATATATATATATATATATATATATATATATATATATATATATATATATATATATATATATATATATATATATATATATATATATATATATATATATATATACCATGCGGAATTACCTAGTTTTCTGAAGCCCTGTTATACTGTATTTTAGCTACAAAGTATGAAAATTATTATTCAGGATGTCAAGTTGTTTTTTATCCAAATTAGACACACCATATAGGGTATTTAGTATATGTGTTACCTTGAATGTCATTCTCTTGCGTCAAATAATACACTGAGACAACAGGCAGCAAGGGCATAATAACTGTCAATTAACAAGCGTTCTTTTACTTCTTGTTTTTCTTAGGTTTTATCGATATCCACTGCATGAGGGTCAACGTCTATTGAACGACCCACCTCTACACTAAGGCACTTTAATCACTAAAATTTAAAATTTAATCAGTGTATGTATTAAATGTTTCTAGATGTGTAAGAGAGATGTGCTGCTACATGTACATTATATTCACCTAGAGATCTACTACCTCTGGATGTAAATGCAGTGAGATCTAACAATATGTGTACATTACGTACGGCGAGAGATCTAACTCTGGAGATATACATCTAAATTTATACAATACACACTAAGAAATAGCTCTAGATGTATATTAGGTACTACATAGAAATGTGAGAGATATAACTCCAGATGAACATTACGTTCACTAACTGCTTGAACTCAAAATAAAGCTCTACGAATTCCTTGGTAATAATGGTTGGACCCAGAACTAGCCACATGCTTCCTGTCCCTGCCAAGGACGAGTGATAGGTGGTGGCAGGTGCAGGAGCGTGGCTCCGTGCACTCCAGACCACAATACTGCATGATCACTTCCAGGGGTGTGCCATGATGCTGGTGACTCCAACTTGAGCCAAGATATATAACTTTCCTTCCTTGAACCAGATCTTTCACACTGTCTTTTCGTGTGATAAGATTTGTTTGGATTTTTTAATCCCGGAGGGTTAGCCACCCAGGATAACCCAAGAAAGTCAGTGTGTTATCGAGAACTGCCTGTCTTATTTCCACTAGGGTCCGAACTTTAATTTTGTCCTCCAGGATACAACCCACACCAGTGGATTGACACCCAGGTACCTACTTACTGCTAGGTGAACAAGGTCAGCAGGTGTTAGGTAGCACGTCCAGGATTTTCACATTTATTGGGGATCGAACCACGGACACTTCAGTGTGCAAGTCAGTTTATTTAGGTACAGGTACACATAAGTATAATTATCATACATAGTGTAAATTACCTAGGATAATCTCAAAAAAAGTCAAGTGTGTGAGGTGAGAGCGTTCCTAACCAAGCTAGGAACACCGTGAAGCTAGACATCTTAAATCAGTACCTGACCAGTTCGTATGTCGGTTTGCGTGCAGTCAGCAGTAACAGCCTGGTTGATCAGGCCCTGATCCACCGCAAGACCTGGTCACAGACCGGGCCGCGGGGGTGTTGTCCCCCCCTCAACCCTCTCCAGGTAGGCTTGTGAGTTGTTTCTCCTTGGAGACCTAGTAGTCATGAACGTTAGGCCCCCTTCCCTCCAAACACTGTGTCCAGTGTCTGCAGGTTTAATTTTTGTTAGCTGTGCCGCCTGAACCACTAGCTTATTGTGCACCCCATATCCATCCTGTGGACGGTAGCCCCATAGCTCATCATGTGAGCCGTAGTGAAAAAAAAACCCAGGATTACAGAGATTACAATGGATCTTTGTCAGACCTCACTGACCATTGTTACATCACTAGAAAGAAATATTAGTCATTTCGCATTTTACCGTTACTTCATATAGTTGTTATACATAGTACAGTAAGGAATACACTAGAAAATGATGTCTAATTACCATTATTTTTTTTTTTTTTACAATTTCTTTATATAGTTGTTAGACACAGTACAGCAAGGAATACAATTTAAAAAAAATTACTTCTTATTCTGAATAGACAGATGCAGTTTAATATAGACAAGTTTTAAATGTTGGAAAGGAAAATAACCATGCCACATAAGCTAAATAATGTAGATCTTAATATTACTGACTGCGAATTTTTTTTAGAAGTTCTGGTTAGCAGTAATCTAAACCCAAGACAAGTGCGTTAGTGTTCGCAATAAAGCTAATATAATTCTTGGCTTCATATCAAGAAGTATAAATAACAGGAGTCCTCGGGTTATTCTTCAACTCTATATATCTTTTGGTTAGGTCTCATTTAGATTATGCTGCACATTTTTGGTCACAGTATTACAGAATGGATATAAATGCACTGAAAACATACAATGCAGGATGACCCCAATGGAAATGTCACTGACTTTTTTTGGCTATCTTAGGTAATTTACACTATGTATGATAATTGTACTTATGTGTACCTGAGCCTAAATAAACTTACCTGCTCTACTGCATTTCATGAAGCGGGAAGCATATGTGATCATTCAGCTTATGTGATCATTCAGCTTATGTGATCATTCAGCTTATGTGATCATTCAGCTTATGTGACCATTCAGCTTATGTGATCATTCAGCGTATGTGATCATTCAGCTTATGTGATCATTCAGCTTATGTGATCATTCAGCTTATGTGATCATTCAGTTATGTGATCATTCAGCTTATGGGATCATTCAGCTTATGTGATCATTCAGCTAATGTGATCATTCAGCTTATGTGATCATTCAGCTTATGTGATCATTCAGCTTATGTGATCATTCAGCTTATGTGATCATTCAGCTTATGTGATCACTCAGCTTATGTGATCATTCAGCTTATGTGATCATTCAGTACATGGAGTGGTGGAGGCTGATCCTCCCTCTGGTACTCTCGGCCAGGTCTCCTGTCAGTCTTGCTCCTCACCAAGGATTCATTTGACAGTTATTACTATGTACCCCGGTCCTTACCCATGGTGTGGGGTAAAGGTTACATAGACATAATTTGTCCAGGGACAAAGGAACCTAACATTCTGTTAGCTAAGCAGTTTGTAGTAGTAATAATGAGGAATATTGTATACGTGTTTAGTAATAATAATAGTGTAGAACATTATTTTACTTTATGTGAAATAATAAACCATTGTGAGCCATTCAGAAAGTCATTATATCACTAAAAAAAAAAAAAAAAAAACTGCAGGATGACAAGATTTTTTTTTGTACTAGATATCCTTGAGTACCAGGATAGGTTAAAGGATTCAAGACACAAAACAATTCAAATAAGGCATGGCAGGGCAGTTTTTATAACAGGTAGAGAAGGGCTATTAATAAAATTAAAACAAAACTCGTATTCAGACTTTTTTTCAGACTATTGTTATATAAATAACAGAACACATTCATATCCAAGGTTCAGGGACTATGCATTAAAAGTTTTTTGTTTTTTCCATTTAAATAAAAACGACTTTACCTCAATGTTATATTAATAATAATAATAATAATAATAATAATAATAATTTTTATTTCATCGCAATTTTACATAGAGATTTACATAGAAATGCAAGGAGAGCCACTGACATGAGGTGTGTGTGTATTTCAGTGTATATATGCTGAGAGTTTAATCCCTATTCTTTGAATAAAAATATTCTTGACTGCTGGTGAATAGATGACATGCAGCCTTAATGATTGGCTGTAAGCCTCATTAACCAACCAAATAAATATGGGGCCAAATTATGCAGTATACGCCGAGAAGTATACGTCAGGGTATAGACATTGAGAGATCATCTTAATCACTATTTTAGAGATTGACGTATTCCTAATTGGATGCGGCTTTGTTTACATTGGATGCGGCTTTGTTTACATTGGATGCGGCTTTGTTTACATTGGGACGTGGTTATGTTATGCGACTTGTTTACATTTGGACGTGGCTTTGTTTATATTAGAGGTGGCTTTTTTATGCTGCTTTTGTTTACATTGCACGCGGCTTGTTTTACATTGTAGGCTGCTATATTTATATAGGGAGGCTTTGTTTATATTTAAGGCGGTTTTGTTTACACTGGAGCCGGCTTTGTTTACATTTAATCTTTTTTTTTATCAATTAGTAAGTTTATTCAGGTATACACAAATACAGTTACATAGATTATCATACATAGCAGCATAAGTTGAATATATCAATTAGTTGCATTGCTTCAATTGATTGATATGTTCAACTTATATTCAAACTTTATAACTTAGATATGCAATTATACTTATTTTATAAATTGTCAACCATAACTTTTTACCATGTAGTCTAGAATAAAGTAGTCTTAAGAATGCCCGCAATGCACAGCATATTATGGGCTTTTGGCATGTACATCTCATTAAGAAATATATCTTGTCTACCATGTATCATTGTACCATGTCACAATAAAGTATTATTATTAGTATTATATGTGTAGAAAACCCAGGATAACCCAAAAAGTCAGACAGAGTGACTTATTTCCATTGGGGTCCATTTAATACCTTAATATTATACACTGTAGGAGATATGTTATTATACTATAAAGGATATATACTAGGAATAAGATAAAAAGAGTTATTTACATTTACATGTATGTTAGCTAAGAAAATAAAAAATCATTCTCCTCCCTTTCTGTTCTTAAGCTAAATAATTACCCAAACTTTAACTTTTCAACATTACACAAAATAGGATGTATTATGAGATAATATTTATATCACTCAGCTGATGCAATTATTGATAGTAATATTTATATTCTTCAGCTGATGCAATGATTGATAGGAAGTGTGGTAAGCCTGGCAGCAGCAGACACGTCAACAAAGACGGGTGCAGGTATCTTTGCTAACCTTATTTATGACTTATTTTTGCATTTAAGGTAGCTTATTTTGAAATTCGATAATGGGGAGTTATCCATAGCGATTTTTGATATTTTTTTTGTAGTTTAAAGCGGAAATGAGGGAGGAGATGAACCATGTGGAGGTTGTGTGGGATGGTCTGGGGGCGGGTGATTATGTCATTGACAGCATGGAAGGTTTAATGGATAGTCCATTATGTATCAGGAAAGGATATTTTGTTACGGCCTTCGCCAGGGTATTTCTAATTTAATTTGATGGTATTTCACGAGGTAAGAGTGCGAAATATGGGTAGGTTAATGTTGGGTGAGCGGAGAGGTTCACCTCCCGCTCCCCGGTGTTGCATGTCTTTAACATAAGTAAGTTTATATAAATACAATAACAATTTTTGGATGATTGCAATTATCTTACATAGTAACATATGTATAAATTACCAAGGATGACCTCCCCAAAAAGTCAAAAGTGACTGTATTTCCATATAACCATATATACAATATATATAACCATATATATACAGATAACCATATCTGCATTTTATGAATTTAACCTTTTAATCCTCTACCCCAGGATGTGACTCACACCTGTTTGCTGCTAGGTGAATAGGGGCATCAGGTTTAAGGGAGCATGCCCAACTTTTCTACTCATGCCATGAGCTGAGGATACTACCAATCAAGCTATGATGATATCCCTACAATTCCAAACCATTGAAATCTTGATATGATTCATACTAATCTTATTGATATAGTTCCTAGATAAAAAAAAAGAAATGCACTATAACCATTCTTTTACTGACAAAATTTAATCCAAATAGTGGGCTTTATCAAGTCATGAACAGATGTTATTTGTGACTTGATAAAACCTACTGTGTGGTCAAAATGTCAATGAAAAGACTGCATTGTGCTGCATTACTTTTTCTATGTCTGTATTTTATATAATTTCTCTTTATATGACTCTTACTTAAATAATTTGTTATATATCTATATACTAAAAATACTTATATATGTACATTGAAAGCTTTTGGTTTCTGAATAGTTATATGATGGTTTTGTAGAGGGCTCATCCATTGTTTGTTGTTTGTCAGTTAATGGTCTGGCAAGTGATTATTTGTAAGTTATTAGAAGCTGCTTAAAGCATCATGAAGATTTTGTACTCATTCATCATTATCTTCTATATAGTGTCAGCTATCCTGAAAATGTCAAATTCAGTGAGTTTAAATACAGTACACTTCCATTCCTGCTTTATTTATTCTTATTTATACCATATATAAATTTTGTTTATAGGTTTCTTCACTTAAGTCATGCCGAAGCGCCCCGATCCTGTATGGTCAGCTCCTGAGGGAGTTAAGACCCCAAAACTCTACCTGTATAATTCCCTAACCCGTAAGAAGGAGCTCTTTGTGCCGCAAAATCATGTTGTGACATGGTATAGCTGTGGACCTACTGTGTATGATGAGTCTCACATGGGGCATGCCAGGTACAGTATTTACCAAGCCTACTTATCAGTATGATTAATATCAAATAATGGTACATTATCTTTAACTTTAAGGGTTTGCCAAGTAAAAGTGAGTGGAAGGCCTTGGTCATTTGATCAAAAGCTCCAGTGGCAGGTCATCATGTTACTTTGACCCATATAAGGAAGGATTTAGGATTTGCCTTGTTTCCTCAAGAATCTTGCCTAACCTATCTGTCAGTATTGCAAGCTTCCTGGTACTTCTCAGTTAGTGATTTGGGATAAAGCAGGTGTAGTAAGAGCTTTCAGAGCTACATTAATACAGTGGTTCCCCGAGTTTCAGCCATAGTTTGTTCCAGAAGGCTGTTTGAGTGCCGTTACTGAACGAATTTGTTCCCATAAGGAATAATGTAAATTAGATTAGTCCGTTTCAGACCCCCAAAAATACACTTACAAAATCACTTACAATAATACACTTACATAATTGTTCGAGTTGGGAGCTGTACAAAACTCGGGGTACCATTGTATACTGTATTTAACAATTTTTTTTTGTTAAATTTCGTATTTTAATTTCATCAGAAGTTAGAAATTTGCCTGTTGTTCATTAAGTATTTATTTTAGATAATTGTAAATTTCTTTTTTCCCTCAGGTCTTATGTTAGTTTCGATATTCTTCGTCGTGTCATGCAAGACTACTTCGGCTATCATATTAATTATGTCATGAACATCACAGATATTGATGATAAGATCATCAAGCGTGCCCGCACCAAGTATTTGGTCAAACAGTATCGTGAGTAAGTTGAATTTGCTAATGATTTATTACCATTATTGATCAACATTTATATATTTCATGCTCTTCAAATCTGCATTCTCCATCTGAAATTTTACTTTTTATTTCTTTTCATTTTGTATCTTTCTAAAAAGTTTGTCTTATTCCTGTTTTCAGGCTACTGCAGGACTTTTGTTATTCATGTAATTTTGCTGAGACCTACATTAGTTTTTTAATACGTATAATTATATTCACATTTTCTTATTTCCTAATCATACTGACATCCTTTAGAGATAAACAAGTACTGCATTTATTTATTTTTAAGTTTTTATGAAGTTTATTGCAATGTCCATTTCCTGAAATATTTAATTTTATATAGAAGGCCTGGTTCAGCAGTGAACTTTAGAAAGGCACAATGGTAATTTAATGTACTAGAAGGCATAGTGCTGCCAATGACTAGTTTAATAATGCAGAACAATTTTCTTTTGTTCGTGATACATTCATTTTATGTATAATTGTTGACTATTTGCTATTTAAATAGTTAATCTTATTAAATTTTAAACTTCAGTTAAAAAGGTATGATATTGCTCTTCTACATATTTATAAATAATAGTTGAGCAGTGGTAGAGTATAAGTTTTATGCTGATAACAATACATATTTGTAATAGAATTGTAAATCTTGTTCCATATTAATGGTATGTATTCTAGCTGTAAGAAGTGTACATTTTGTTTTTATAAAAGCTCTGACAGAAGTTCATTGTCAGGTTCCAGGTTACAAAGGAGCAAGTATATGATGATATTGCTGCTGCCATGGCCTACCACAATACCATTATTGTTACAACCACTGACCCAGACAAACGTAAGATGCTCATTGATGAAGTCCAGAAGGTATATAGCTAATGAATAGCAATATCTTTTTCTCTAGTTATTATTTAGTGTTTATTACAGGTCATTAAAGTTGCTACAGTAGAAGGAAAAGCTAATTTTCTGTTTATCCCATTGTTTTGCAGAGTATAGCTCCCTTGTATATTTAGATATTTGGAAATCCGAAATTCCAATCAATATAAAAAAAACTTAACAATAGTATCAACTCGCAGAACAGATATTCAAACCTATGAGAAGCCAGTCCTAAAACTGGCAGACCAGCAGTCTAGTCACTGTACCATGCTGATCTAATAAGATTCATCTATCTAGGTATATTTCTATATAGTACATGGCTTTAAAGGGACTTGAGCTAGAGCTTTTGCTACAGTCAGGTTGGTGTGAGATTTGTCAGTACTCTTTTAAACTTGCATTTGTGGTCACAGTGGAGCCTATGCTAACCTCTTTAGTGTGTATAGAAATATACCTAGACAGATGAATCTTATTAGGCTAATTTGATACAGTGGTTAGCACACTGGCCTGACGGGTTTTGGGACTGGCTTGCCATGATTTTGAACCCCATCTGTTCTGTAAGTTGTTTACAATCGTATTATGATTTTTGTGAGTCACTGACAATAGTACATTAGAGTAACCCACATACTGTGTGTCTAATGTTATGTACATTTTAAGCCAAACTATTTAGTTAAATGTTCTCAAAATAATATATACAAATGTCACCAGGTAAAGGTTGCAGCTGAAGCTTTGAAAGCTGCGACAATCTCACAGAATGCAGCAGAAACCTTAGTCAAGCAGGAAGAGCTCTTAGCCAGTGCTTCTAGTGTGCTGGGGGAGTGGCTCGATAAACAAAAAGGAAAAGATATCACCGATAACTCTATATTTGCTGAACTACCACGCCATTATGAAGATGAATTCAACAAAGACATGGAAGCTCTTAATGTAGGTTCTAATCTTTTACATAAAAAATGTCATCTACCTTTTATTTCATCAGTGTTTGCAGTCTCATTATCTGATAAGTGTCACCATATACATACAGTGAACCCCCGAGTAACGATCACCCCGGGATTCGTACAATTCTGTAAGTATAATATTGTAAGTGCTTTTGTAAGTGTATTTTTGGGGGTCTGAAATAGACTAACCTACTTGACATTATTCCTTAATGGAGTAAATTCGTTCGGTAATGGCACTTGAGCAGGCTTCTGGAATGAATTATGCTCGTTACTCGGGGGTCGACTGTATTAATTTTAAAGTTTCCCTAATGATGCTTACACTAAAGAATGGTGGAGATGATGTTGTTTAGAGAATTATTTGAATTGTAATGCATGTTCACTTGCAGAAAGAGCTATTGAGTAATGGAGAACCTGTTTCCTTTGGATCACCGTACTTTGGTGGGAAATGGGTAATGTGCTAAAAGAATAAGGATCACATTCTCATTAAACTTACAGTTGGCAATTTGCCCACATTAGACTTTCTATGCTGTAATAGTAAAAGTAAATATATATAGCTCATGTTTATTGTAGACCTACCCTAGTCAGGAAATTTAAATAAATCACCAAAATGGTTAAGTACTGTTGATAATACATGCTTATGTGCAGTAAAAGAATAAGGCACTATAGTTTTTGTATTTCTCAGGTACTTCCTGCTGACGTTGTCACGAGGGTCTCTGAATATGTACCCCAAATTGTTGAGTATATTAAAAAGATCATGACTAATGGTTATGCCTATGAATCAAATGGTTCTGTGTACTTTGATGTTGGGAAGTTTGAAGGCAAAAGCAACCATTATTATGCAAAAGTAAGTTTCAGTTTGTGTAAGTGTGCAGCATATAATTTTCTACTTACCTTCCTTGAAATTAAATTCATTAGTATGCCAGTTGAAATATATAGTTTTAAGTGACAGTTGGGAGGGACTTATTCTCAGCTGTCGTATCTGAGCACCTCTGCAAAGACAGTGATTATGTATGAGTGAGGTGAAAGTGTTGAATGGTGATGAAAGTATTTTGTTTTTGGAGATTTTCTTTCTTTTTGGGTCACCCTGCCTTAGTGGGAGACGGCCGACTTATTGAAAAAAAAAAAAAAGTTTTAGAAAAATATAAGTAAGCATATACAGTACCTACTAATGGTTCAGTATCAGGTGTTCAGTAATGTACTGAACATTGTTACTCATACTTCAAGAGGGCAGTCCTGTTACCCCATTCAAGTTCAGGAATTAATAGAGATTGACATGCTCGCCATATGTATTTTAAAAGGAGTGGTTCATGTTTCCATTTCTCTGTATTGAATATTTTGTTTTAATTTTTTGACAGCTTGTTATATGTCTTAATGTTTCATCTTAATTTGTTAATAAAAGTGTATTTATAATTACATATTACTGCTTAAATATATTGAAAGTATTTTTCTCCATTACAAGGTAAAGTTGTGAATTATATTAATGTCAATCTACTGTACATATGAATGAAAAGGGATAAACTATACATATTGTGTTGATACTAAATGTCAGAGTTATCAGTGTAACACTTTGTAATGGCTAAGTTCCTTGTAAATAATAAAATGGTTTTGGGCTGACAGTTGGTGCCAGAAGCATATGGGAATCAGGAAGCCCTGGAGGAAGGTGAAGGAGCCCTCTCACTGAACACCACTCAGGAAAAGAGAAGCCCTAATGACTTTGCACTGTGGAAAGCCTCCAAACCTGGTGAACCAGTTTGGCCCTCCCCTTGGGGATTGGGTCGCCCTGGCTGGCACATTGAATGTTCTGCAATGGCCTCCGGTGTTTTGGGAGAATCTCTGGATATACACACTGGTGAGGAGTGATATTTCAGTGTTTTGGAGCAATCTCTGGGTATACATACTAGTGAGCAGGGGTATTGGAGAAAAACTGCAATATGTTTAATGGAAGTATTACAATCCTGGAAGCTTGGTCACTTTGTTTAGTATATTTGGAGTGACCAAAGTTCCAAGACCAAAATATTTCCCTTCAACATGTCTTAAAAGTGATAGTATTTTGCATCTTTTTTGCATTCCTTGTCAGTATCATTTACCTTTACATCCAGAGTAGTATTGTTCTTTTATATTTGCTTCAGGTCTGTTTTTTTCTTTATCCTAAAATTTATTACTTATTTATTTTTATTTTATGGATGTCATAGGTAATTTTTACTTTTGTGAGCTTTATGATAGAAAGCTATTGGGATAAGCTTTCTTAAAAGGAAAAGGTGGCAATGGCAATGGCAGAGGCAGCAGCTCACCCAGAGGTGCTATCTTTCTGCCTGAAATGCACATGCATGTTAGTGGCTTCCTTTGTGCTTAACAATATTTTATTACATGTAAACTATATTTTGTATACTACACAAAGAAATAAAATTTGTTTGTTTAGTGACACCAGAGTAGTTAATGTGCCACTAAATTCTAAATTCTCTATATTCTCTCCAATTGCTTTGATACAGGTTTTGTACAGTATATGATTTAAGCATCGTCTTGGGTAATAGTATTATAGGATATGCTTAATTACTGTGTAATACTTCCCTAACCCTCCCTTTGCTTTCTCTTCACTCTATCCCTCTTCTTCCTTTCCTCTCCTTCCCCTTTCCTTTCCTTTCCGTCACCCATTACAGACTTGGGAGTAGATTTCAAGGAAATGGTTAGGTGCTTTGCTAGGGGAACCTTGATATACCAAGAATTTCTGTGCCCAGTACTGGTGTACCATGATATTCTGTCCATTTCTTTTATTTATTTATTTTTGGTTTTATCTTCCTCCTATTTTTTATTAATGCATGTGCATTAATTCTTTTAATTAGCATTTATTTCTCTTTCATTCTTGCTGCTATAATTATACAGTATATTATTTTCTGGGATCAACTGGCTAGTAACCCCTTCTCCTGTATACATTACTAAATTTAAAAAGAGAAACTTTCGTTTTTCTTTTTAGGTCACTCTGCATTGGTGGGACATGGCCGGGTTGTTGAAAAAATATATATATATATTATTTTTCTCTATGTTCTCTCTGTAATTGATCCAATCCTCCTTCCTCCCTCAACAGGATTCTGGCCAGGCTGAATTACAGCAAAGATTTAGGAATGGAAACTGTGACCACAGTGGTGAAGCAAGATCAGTTTACAGTACTTTATTTGCAGTAAATGAGCCAGGCCAGTAATAGCCCTGATAACAAAATCTTATTCATCACATGCCCTTATTCTGTTTTTTTTTTCTGTCTTATATATTCTCTTATGAAATTATTAAAGATATTTACCTATGTGGCTATATTTATATTCTTTAGGTGGTGTTGATCTTAAATTTCCTCACCATGACAATGAGCTGGCTCAATCTGAAGCTTATTTCAACAACGACTATTGGGTAAGTGCAGCATTTAGTGGCTGGGTGTTTTTTATATTTTACTGTGCTATTTGTGTATTGCATAAGTATTTTTTTTAGAAGGAGTGCAGATAAGCCATATTAAAATTTTTGAGTATGTACTGTATTATAGTGTAATTCATCATAGCATTCAAAATTAAGCTAAAATCTTGAAAATAATGCACTTGTTTGCAGGTGCATTACTTCCTTCACACTGGTCACCTGCACATCGATGGTTGCAAGATGAGCAAGAGCCTTAAAAACTTCATCAGCATCAAGAAGGCCCTTGAGGAAAGTTCAGCTTCCCATCTTCGCATTGCTTTCCTCCTGCATTCCTGGAAGGACACTCTAGATTATAGCTTGTAAGATGGTTTACCTGTATTTCCAGCTGTCATGTCTGTCTGAGGGTAAGGGTGTTTTGATGCCAGTGAAGAGCAGTTGATTTAAGGAATTGGAATTATTACTTGTGTTCTCTTCCTGGAATCAAATGTAATTACCTCCCATTCTTTGAGTGTTGTATTACTCATACAGTGTTAGTACATCCCCTTGAATATAATAATATTTAAGGTAAATAGTTGGTGTTTGAGGAATGGTTAGGATGAGGGTGTGAAAAAAGGAAGAGAGAGAGGAATTTGAACAAAAAACTTGAGAATGTTAGTTTGGTGGGGGTAAGAGAAATGGATGGGAGTTCATGTCTTGTTGGAGCACTAGCAGCTAGTAAGAATTTAACTTTAGAGGCTGGGAAGTTCAGTACTTGTACTAAATGTAGAGCAAAGATGTTCTTCAGATGCTTTGTTTGAACTGCAGTGTCTGTTCCCTGGTAAAGAAGTGAGTTTTTTTCCTTGTGATCACCCTGCTTTGGTAGGAAATGGCCAGTGAATTAAAAAATATCTGTCTTACAGGAACACAATGGAGGGATCTCGACAGTATTACAAAATGTTAAATGAATTCAACCTGAATATACAAGATCTGATTCGTCGCACTGGTTGCACAAGCACCGTATGGACTTCACAAGAGGAGTCTTTGCAGTCCTTGTTCAACTCTTGCAGGTTTGTTATTTAAAATTACCTTATGTTAAAGTCTTGTGTTTAACAGAATAGTGTTTGACACTAATTTGGTGTAATCGTATGTTGTTTGATGTACAGTTTTAGGTTATTTATCATTAATGGTAACAGTTAAAAACAGTAATACAGTATTAATATTGGTGAGCAGCAGCAAAGCTGGCTGGTAAATGCATGATTGAAAAAAAATTGTGATTATTGTACAATATGAGTACTATACCTGTACAAGTGTTAGAAGTTTATTCCATTCATTGGGATTGTGAGACATGCTTGCCTCATAGATTTATAATTGTGATACTATATATTACTGGTTATGTCAGTGTATGAATTTTGTTTCCTCAGAGTTAATGTCCACAAAGCTCTCTGCGACAACATTGACACAAGAAGGGCTTTGGATCACATACGAGACATCATTACAGAGGCCAATAAATACATGAATAATAGTGTTAAGGTAAGCAAAAGAGAGGTTATACCACTATATACTACATAACCATGGCCATTATATTGGTAAACAGATAGTTACATTGATACAGTACTGGTAAGTAGAGAAAATACTGTACCTTTTAATTTGCTACAATTTTAGATAATTCTGTACTTTTTAAGTTGAAGTTTTTGGTAGCTCTCATAATTGCATTTCAGTTAATATTTGTGAAGAGAATACTAGGAATCCAATTTGAATATATTGCAGATGCAAGACACTGTTATTGCTGTCTGGAAAGTCACCAGATCAAAATCCTAGTATTCTTTACATCAATGTTTAATTTAACAATACATATTGTGGATTCTCACGTCATTGATTATTTCAAATTCTATAACAGTTAGGCTATTTTTGAGCTAATGAATGTGCTGTATGTATGTTTTCTACAAGAAATTAGTCTTTAGTACTACCTATATTGGTTATGTTGGATACAAATCAGTTTTGCTGTCATTCATTATTTCTAATGGTATTTTTGTTCCCCAGGTAAACTCTCAATTATTAACAAACATCAACAACTTTGTAGGAAAGTTGATGAATATCTTCGGTGTTCCTGTTGGGGACAGAGGTGCTTCTGGAGGCCAGGTAAGATAATAGATTTTATTACTATTTATGTGTTTCTTGTATATTTTTCTTTTACTTCCATATTCAGTAACAACCTGAAGTTGCTTCATTATTATATTTTTATATGTAATGTTTCAGGGGTCAGAAAAATTAATTGCTGTAGCAGAAGTGGTTGCCAATATCCGAGAGCAGCTGCGACAGTGGGCTCGCAATAAGGAAAAGGATGTTAAGGAGCTTCAGAGACAGCTGCTAGGACTGTGTGACAACATCAGAGATGACTTCCTGCCACCTCTTGGAATCAGATTGGAGGATAGAGAAGGGGGTTAGTAATGGGAAGGCTTAATTTCTATTTTGAAGATACAGTGGACCCCCGAGTAACGTAAAAACTTCATTCCAGAAGCTTGCTCAAGTGCCATTACCGAACGAATTTACTCCCTTAAGGAATAATATCACGTAGGTTAGTCTATTTCAGACCCCCAAAAATACACTTCCAGAAGCACTTACAATATTATACAGTGGACCCCCGGTTAACGGCCGGCTCCAAACACTAACATTTATGTAAGTGTATTTTTTTAAGTGCTTTTGTAAGTGTATGTTTGGCGGTCCAAAAAGACTACTCTAATTTACATTATTCCTTAAGTTAATAAATTCGTTCGGTAACAGCACTTGAACAGCATTCTGGAACGAATTATGGCCGTTAACCGGGGGTCCACTGTACTTACATAATTGTACGATTTCCGGGGTGTTCGTTACTCGGGGGTCCACTGTAGTATAGTGGTACAGTACCTCGAGTTATGAGCTTAATTCGTTTCAGAAGGCTGTTCGAGTGCCGATACCGAACGAATTTGTTCCCATAAGGAATAATGTAAATTAGATTAATCCGTTTCAGACCCCCAAAAATACACTTACAAAAGCACTTACAGAAATACACTTACATAATTGTTCGAGTTGGGAGCTAGTCGTATGTCGAGGTACCACTGTACCTGTATTAGCAAAATATACTTCAATATACAGGAATGTATAAAACAGTCTTAAACTATACATACTGCATAAAATAAATGCTCAATAATGAGTTATACATTGATAATGTATAACTCATTACACTTGAGTTATACATTAAATAAATGTTAATTTAGATAAGAAAATTTGTATTTATTTGGTATGTGTCATGGCTGGGTGTCAGTAAGGTTACATTATTATTGTTTTAACATGACGAGAGTTTATTCTTAGCAGTAAATATTATTCCAGAATCTCCTTGCATAAAGTTGGTGGATGCAGCAGAACTGATGCAGGAAATACAGGCCAAGAAAGATCAGGAGGAGGCAAGGAAACAAGAAAAAGCAGTGAAGAAATCTGAGCAAGCAGCAAAGGCTCCTGCCGAGACACCGAAAGATCCTAATGATATGTTCCGTACACCTGAGTACTCACAGTGGGACAGTAATGGCATTCCCTCACATGATAAGGATGGAAAGGAAGTTTCAAAAAGCCAGGTGAAAAAGTTGACCAAGCAAATGGAGGCACAAAAAAAGAAATTTGATAAGTGGCAAGCCCTTCAGCAGTCCTAGTGTGGTATCCTTGTGCTAGGTGGTAGACAGTGATGGACATCGAAGATATTGAGTGATAATTTATTGCAAAACTTAAAAATTTTGTATTGCTTTGTCAAGGTCTTGTTTACTGCATTTATTTAGTGAATAAACTTTTTATAAGGCAATATCTTGCAACTCAATTAAAAGTGAAATATCAGATTTGACTTTATTTGTAATGTTTCCCTTTTTCCACAGAAAATCTATGTGTATAATAATGTATTGATATTAAACAATCTGGCTTATTATCTTGGAAAATAAAGCTAACATAGCTAACGTGAATGGTTATTTAAAGAATGTATCAGGTTAGAGTCAGATACCAACCTGAGTTTTTGATCTTGTTATACTGTAACTATATTTGTTAATACATATATACATGTATATCCATTTTTGGATATACATACAAATTACAGTACGTACTTATATGGATTTAGTACCATTCATGAATATAACCAGTTAGCTGGACTTGAGTCCTGGGGGTGGGAAGGGTAGTGCCAGCACTTTGGAGAGGTGCTAATGTTGCAGTTGGTGGGTGATCTGTTGGCGATGTCAGCACACCTATACACTTATGAGAAGACGGTGATTGAGTGAAATGGTGTTTTTTTCTTTGAGTAACCATTCCTTGGCAGGAGACTACTATTGAGTTAAAAAAATACAAAACAAATTACTAAGTTGATAAAGGTAAGGACAGCTCCAGTAAAAAAGCAAGACAGTGATGGAGTGAGTGATGGTGAAAGCATGTCTTCTTTTTCGGGTTACCCGCCTCGGTGGGAAATGGCTGATGTGTTAAAAAATGTGTATACTAGTATATATAAAGTGGAACCTCGGTACTTGAACAGCTCCCTACTCAAATAATTTGGTATTCGAACACTTTGTTCAGTAAATAAATCGCTCAGTAGTCTACTGTTTGCTCGGCATGCAACCAAACAAACATGACCTGCTGGAACTTCACTGTAAACTATTTCGTATTTCTTTGCATTTTTTGGTGTGTTTTTATATTTGTAAAATAAGTCACAATGGGGCCTACAAAGATTAGTGATAACAGCCAACCAAAATGAAAATTGGTTGGGAAAAATTCGTTCAGTACTCTAACAGCCTTCTGGAATAAATTAAGTTTGAGTACTGAGGTTCCACTGTATATATATTTTAATAAAAGACATTAGTTTAATGCATCATACAGTCACTACCTTGGTGAGAGATGGCCAGTGTGTTAAAAAAAAAGAAATGATATGAAGTTGATTGTGGTTGTTCATCAGTATTACTACAGGAATTGTCTTTCACTTGTTTGTACACCCCACTCACCATTACTCGTGTGGTAGTTTGACAAATGCTTAACATCCACTGTTATTTAAAGATTATTTTGACTTTTGCTTTTTAGTTTCCTTTATCTTGCTACCCCCCTCCCCCATTTTTTTAAATTTTGAAAATTATTCATATCTTTCTAAGTGCAAATGATATTGCCTGATTGTTCATTCAACACAGATGGGGAGATGGATGACTGGGCAGCCACCTTTCATGGTGGGGAAAATGAAGCCCTCCATAGATTACCATCAGTTATGCTGATTAAGGTTTCTCATGCCAGTGGAGCTGTAGCTATATTAACTGACCAAGAGCTGCCCTGATGTGTTTACCATGCTTAGGGCCTCACCTAAATCAAGCTGATGTTGCTTTTTGCTGTATGACTCTTTCAGGCTTACCTTAATAATAATAATAATAATCTTGCCTTTTGAATATAATCCAAAATGAATGAAATCTATTGGTTACATGACTGCTACACAGTTAACTATATACTGTAATAGTTCCTTGCATATATGTCTTCATTACCCCATATGACTTGTAGCTTTTATTGTTTGTTAATTTAATTTTATTTTAGTTTTTATTGTGTGTTCTTTAATATATTGTTATTGCTCCAAGTGCTGAGTGACCTACAAAGTCAGTGCTCTGAAAATATTCTACTACTACTTCAGTATGACTCCTCAAAGAAAGTGAAGGGCTCTTGATACAAGAAATAGGATCTGCCCTCCCCTTCCTTGGACTAATAACAATTGTAGAAGCCAGTGGCTTCTACAGTCCAATACAGAGAATAACAGAAGATGAGAAGAGAGAGTGAGGTAATCAGTCCCTCAGCCTCATCTTGTTTCTTGGATTAACTTGATTGCTTCCCAAATGGGAATAGGTGGCATTGATTACCTCTCATTACCCAGGCACTATATATCCCCGGCAGGTTTTTGACCTGCCCCTTGAATAAAATATTAATAACCCTCAAGGGTTTAGTGCTTCCCTCCCCACTAATAAAATAATCCCAGAGAAGACAAGTTATATGAACAAATCTTAGCCTTTCCAGGTGTACCTCTGCTGTACCATTTACCTAGCAGTAAATGAATATCTAGGTGTTAATTTGCTGTTGTGGATCATCCTGGTGATTAAGTTTATTTAGGCACAGGTACACAAATATAGTGATCATGCATGGTGTAAATTACCCAGGATAACCCCCCCAAAAAAGTCAGTGAATTACGTATTTCCATTGGGGATATAACAACTCCTTAAATCATGTTACTTGAGTTGTTTTGGGATAATCCTGCGATTGGGGAGTGCCTTGATGCTGGTAAAGGGCTCTTGATCCAATGGTCACAGTTTAATTTGATTTACCTCCAAAATATAGAGCTTTTGACTCATTGAATTTGACCTGACTTTCCCTTCTTTGAATCAACACTGATTGCCTTCCATTTCCCCAAATGCTACATGACCCCCTGCAGGTTTAGCACTTCCCCATTAATTATTACAGTACATTATTGTTATTATTATTATTATTATATTTTTTATGGGAGGTGGTTGTTATTTATTTAGGCCTCATGTATATAAATTTTAAACTTTTACAATATGTTTATGTAGAAAATTATGCAGAAGTTAACTTTAGATAACCTAGAGAAGTCAAGCAATGTGATGTTTCCACTGAGGTCCTGTGACATGAGAGGCTATAAGATTTGATTTAAGGAAAAGGAAGGTAGCTTCAATACCTTGGATCAAGAGCCCTTCATCGGCATCAAGGCACCTCCCTCGAAGGAAATTTCAACTGAAATTTGAACTTAGCGGGTGTTAATGTGAGGTGTGGCTGACAGATGGCGTGAGTCACTAGATAAATAAATAAAAAAAATAATATATAGAATTTTCAATGAATCAAGTCTGCAATATAAAATAAATAAATACAAATAATTAATGTAAAAATAAATATATGAAACGGTGTAAGGTGGTTCCTCGTCCTCGTGCCCAGGATTGAGCCCGGGCGAGAGGCGAGTGTCAACAGCAGGGCTGGAGGAGGAGGGTTAGCAGTGTGTGTGTGCACCAGTGATGTGTCTCTCAGTCTTGTGAGGTGCACCAGTGTGTGGAGTGGCAGACACAGCAGTGTGTGGGGTGGCAGGCAGACATCATGGGGTCAGCACACAGCACCAGGAAGATCACACTGGTTAATGATGATAAGGCCGGCGTTATCAAGGTGTGTGAGACTATTTCAACTGGTATTCATCTTATTAATATATTTTACTCTCCTTCACAGCAAGAATATGAAAGTCACTTTAGCAGATAACGGGGTTTTAGGCTTCTTTTATCCGTATTAATTTTTTTTAATTGGAGATGAAGATTTTGTTGGGCTGAAGATCATATTGTCACACCCTGCGTCATTATGTACTGGAGTGCGATAAAATTAATGAATTCAGAGACTACTCATTCAGAAATGTTCAAGATATGTCAAAGTATTTTATCCACAGTGGTATATTACAGACCATTCTGGAAAAATACCCTGACTTTGCTCCCTGTAAATAAAGCATTGACACGTGTGTGTGTGTGTGTGTGTGTGTATGTACATGTGTGTATGTGTATGTGTGTATGTATATACATGTATGCGTGTGTATGTGTATATGTATATGTGTGTGTGTGTGACCCAACAATTAAAATTTGCACCAATAACTCATTACAGTTGTGGCTGGGTGTAGACTAATAGATTGCTCATTGCTTTATAATTTGTTCATGAGTGCAACCATGTACAGACGTAAGTAAATTTACTTACATGATTCATTACCTTGTAACTAGTGAATTAATTACCATTGTACCTTGTTCAGCTATCAAAACTTTGGGGCCCAGTCTCTGGACCCTATATATACCTCTGTAATCTGCAAATACCTTTGTAACTTGTCATGATTGTGACCATCTGAGTTCATTACCTTTGTAACTTGCTCAGCTATCAAACTTTGAGGTCCAGTCCCTGGACCCATTATGTACCTCTGTAATCTTTTGACTACCGCCCACAGGATGGGTATGGGGTGCATAATAAAGATATCAAACTAACTGAAGATCACCGGCCTAAATTATAAAACATTTTTCTATAATAAACAGTGGAAAGGAGAGAAAATTTGCTTTATCAAATGATAAAAATTTAAATTTCCAAAGTTTATCAGATTTTATTAATATAGTTTCTTCCTAGGCAGATACTAAATAAAATTTATAGCCGTTTTTGTAATTTTGAAGGAAAATACTCCTTGAGGGAAGGTGCCTTGATGGTCACTTTATTTAGGCACAGGTACACATAATTACAATTATCATCGTGTAAACTACCTAGGATAACCCCTCCAAAAAAGTAAGTTGAAGTGACTTTATTTCCAAGGAGTGAAAGGCTCTTGATCCAAGGAACCTTACTTGTCCTCTTCCTTGAATTGAATTTTATTGCTCCACTTTCCCCAGGTATCTTCTGTATTGATCTTATAAGATTATCACAAGGTCTTCAATAAAAACTTATTTACTTTGTAGTATTGCAGAAGTTGCATACTAGCAGTTGCTATATTGTCAAATATTTACTTTGTTTAGTTTCATTACATATTAAATACAAGTCTAAAACATATACATATAACATATGTGACCTAAGAACCATTGTGGACTTTCCAGGATAAAAAAAGGCATACATAAGCACCTAATTGATAGACATGCCTAATTTAAAGGTAAATAGTATTTAAGGAATCCAATGGAAATCAATTGCACTTTAAAAAAAATTTGTAACCCTATGGTAAGCCAACATAGTTTTTCAGCAATATATGCTCCTAAAACTGTTGTTTATTGCAACCATTGTATATTATTATTAAAACAGCACTAAACGCACAGTGAATACAACCAGTGTATAACTTGTATAATGCAATAATCATTGCCATATGTATTGCACATAAACATGCACAAATGCACATACGTATTCTAATTTTTGGTTTCTTTCTAGCTTTCGGAATCATTAGCATATCGGCTGCGAGGGCAGATAGAAGGTCAGCAGTCTACAACTGAGGCCTCAGGTCCAGCAGCAGCTACAGAACCACCTGTAGCCCCTGGGGCTCCATCCCCTACTCCCATAGATTATGAACCAGTTGCTCCTGAGCCCATTGCTCAGAAGCCCTTGATTCCAGAATCTCCAGTCCATGAGTCAGCAGCTCCAGAACCTGTGGCCCCAGAATCTCTGGTTACTGAGCCAGCAGCTGTGGGTGAGTCTCACTCTTTGGCTAATGTGCTAGTAAATGATATTTGTGTTTTAGTTGATGCCTCTGAATTTTTCCTTCCGTCCTGCTGTTTGTGGCTGATTATGCTGACCTCTCAGCCACCTTTGCTTGTGGATAACCTATTTCAGCCATGGGAGCCTGCTAGTATACAAAGTTTTAAACCTCCGGTTTCTTTCTGAAAAACGAGTCTCTCTGATCTGCTAAATATCTCTACCCCTCCACCAGTGAAATCTGATAGTTTGCACCTGAGCAGTTGGGAAATTGATGCAGAAGCTGCAGCAAGAACTATGGAACAATTAATCAGTTGCAGAATTCTTTGATTAAGATACTTTAGGAAGTTGCCATAATTAAAGGTGACAGTAAGTTTATAACAGTGATGAAATTTCTGGCAGTACTGCAGTCGGAGTTTTTCACATTAGAGAGTAGCATAGGTATTGTGTCATTATGCAGGCTTCGTAAATAGGCTCATTTCATATCTCCACCTTGAGGATTGTTGAGGTACATAGTTTTTTCTAAATTGTCTGAAGTAAGAACAAACATGATGTAGGACAAAGCATCTACATAACAATTATACTGTGTATTCAGAATTTCAAGTTGAATGTTATCTTTAGTTTTAAATAAAATTTCTCCACCACTGTAAACACTCATCTTCTCTTCTATAGTATACAGTGGACCCCCGGATATCGGCCAATTCGGATTTCGGCTGCTTTTTTTGGCCGAAATTCTATCCTGGATTTCGGCCGGCAACTCTGAAATTGGCCATATTGGACGCATCCACCCGCTCAAGACGCCGCGTGCATGAGTCAGTCTGGCTGTGTCTCTCGGTGAGTGAGCCAGAATGTGTCCTCGACAAGGATTTTGAAAGGTTTGAGGCTGACCCTGACCCTATCGACCCTCTGCCTGTTGTGGAATCTATTGTCTTTGGGGAAGTCCATGGGGTTGGAGGTGAGTGGCGAGGATGTGGAAGAGTTGGTGGAGGACCACAGGGAAGAGCTAACCACTGAAGAGCTGCAAGATCTTTATCTGCAACAGCAACAGACCAGTTGAGGAAATTGGTTCAGAGGAGGAGGAGGAAGAGAGAGGAAAGGTGCCTTCTTCAGCGATTAAGGACATTTGTGCAAAGTGGAGGGAGGTGCAAAGTTTTGTTGAGAAATATCACCCTGACCAAGCTGAAACAAGCCATATCTGCAACATGTTAAGTGACAAAACCTTGTCCCGCTTCAGGCAAATCTTAGAGACACTAGAAACAGACACCTCTGGGCAGTTTTTTTGTGTGACAGGGGTGCAGTGACTCAAGCTGGTCCTAGTGCCAGTAAGACGAAGAATGGAAGTAATCCCGGATAGAGACTTGATACCTGAAGTCCTTATGGAGGGGATTCCCCTTCCAAACAATAATGAGTCCTCCCTCTCCTCTGTCTTCCATATGCCAACAAGTCTTCAATAAAGGTAAATGTGATGTTAAATGATCATTTATCCATTTCATTAGTCATTTTATTTAGTTCTCATTGTTTTGGGTATGTAAAACTATAGTTAATCTTTAAAAAATTATTTTTTGTTAATATTTTTGGGTGTCTAGAATGGATTAATTGTATTTACATTAATTCTTATGGGAAATATTACTTTGGTTTTCAACCTTTTCAGATTTAGGCCGACCTTCTGGAACAGATAACGGCTGAAATCCAGAGTTCCACTGTATACTGTTTTAAAAATCTGTATTCATTCTATTAATTTATATATTTTCCCTGGCTGACATTTATTATTGTTACTACACCAGCAGTTTGCCCGTCATTGATCTTTGCTATACCATCTTACTATGACCCCTGTGGTTTAGCGCTTCTATTTGATTATAATATACCATCTTACTATAGAAAAATTTCCCCTTACCTCATCAACTACCTCTCATCAAAGAAGAAAGACATTCACCACCATTCTTTCAGTTGGTGTCCTACCAGAAATGTGCTGACTTCACGATTTAGATTACCCTTAGATGAAATTTCAATTCATTTTGGTCTATTATAAAGTCCTAATGTGAACCATTATTAAGTAACTATGTATACTTGATAATGGCTGAGGATGAAATAAAATGCCATCTAAAGTTTCAGCTTCAAATTGCAAGTTAGATGCAAATTGCTGAAGCCATTTTCTTGTCTATGCAATGGCATGTGTCATTTGCTAGTGTGTGGCTGGTCCTGTTATGTCAAAGGATCTTGCAGTGCTTATAAGTAACTTGTAAAATTGAGTGTTTGATGGTAGCAAATATTAAATTTCCCATGAAATTAGTATTACATTAATGCTTGCAATAAGCATACTTAAATGTTGCCCCTAGTTATATTGCCTTTATTGCAAACAAATAAAATAATAATGGTTGAAATATGAATGGTTATAGGCCTTTGAAGATGAATAAGTAGTGTTTCATGCACTTTCCTGCACAGCTTGAGCAGTGAATGAGGTCATACCAGACAGTGATGCTTATCCAACACCTTAAACATTACACTTTCTCCATTGTATTCTTTGGCAGTTGGAGTACATGAGGGCGTGACAAAAGTAGCACCTGCTGGTGCAGAGACTTCACCCCCTCCAGATATTGGTGTGGCAGCTAAGTAAGTACAACAGAAATTGAGTTGTTCTCATTATATCAATTCATAAACACTTAGTATATGTACAGTACCTACTTAAAATTATTTGGTAAGTGAATCAGGACAAAACCTGTGATGGTATCATTCATTGCAAGGAGTGACAGAGACTTGATTTTTCATCCACTTACCTTGTTGGCTGGGTTAAATTTGGGTTAATGACATTTAAGACTTTTTGATATAATCACATTAACAGTGGCAGTCTTAACAGTTTATTTCCAAATGATGGAAAAAGTGGTAGTCTACAAGACATGCCCATGAATTTTATATCTGATAAAGTGTGTAAAGGTAGAAAGTTAAAAGTGAACATAGATAAGAGTAAGGTGATGAAGGTATCAAACGATTTAAATAAAGAAAAATTGGATATCACATTGGAGAGAGGGATTATGGAAGAAGTAAATGTTTTCAGATATTTGAAAGTTGACGTGTCAGCGGATGGGTTTATGAAGGATGAGGTTAACCATAGAATTGATGAAGGAACAAAGGTGAGTGGTGCGTTGAGGTATCTGTGGAGACAAAAAACGTTATCCATGGAGGCAAAGAAGGGAATGTACGAAAGTATAGTGGTACCAACACACTTATATGGGTGTGAAGCATGGGTTGCAAATGCTGCAGCGAGGAGGAGGCTGGAGGCAGTGGAGATGTCCTGTCTAAGGGCAATGTGTGGTGTAAATATTATGCAGAAAATTCGGAATGTGGAAATTAGGAGAAGGTGTGGAGTTACTAAAAGTATTTGTCAGAGGGCTGAAGAGGGGTTGTTGAGGTGGTTTGGTCATTTAGAGAGAATGGATCAAAGTAGAATGACTTGGAGAGCGTATAAATCTGTAGGGCAAGGAAGGCGGGGTAGGGGTCGTCCTAGAAAAGGTTGGAGGGAAGGGGTAAAGGAGGTTTTGTGGGTGAGGGGCTTGGACTTCCAGCAAGCATGTGTGAGCGTGTTAGATAGGAGTGAATGGAGACGAATGGTTTTTTGGGACATGACGATCTGTTGGAGTGTGAGCAGGGTAACATTTTGTGAAGGGATTCAGGGAAACCAGTTAATTGATTTAGTTGGACTTGAGTCCTGGAAATTGGAAGTACAATGCCTGCACTTTAAAGGAGGGGTCTGGGATAGTGACAGCTGGGAGGGACTATTCTCAGCTGTCGTATCTGAGCTCCTCTGCAAAGACAGTGATTATGCATGAGTGTGGTGAAAGTGTTGAATGATGATGAAAGTATTTTCTTTTTGGGTCACCCTGCCTCGGTGGGAGACTGTCGACTTGTTGAAAAAAAAAAAAAAAAAAACCTTGATTGGCACATGATTATACATTTTTGAGTTATCTATATTTTTACATATTTTAGTTTTTCTTCTTAATTCAGTACAGTAGTCCCCCTGTGCCTGCAGGTGATACATTCCAAGACCTATTGCAGATACCCGAAACTGCGGATAGTAGCTAACCTTATGTCTTTTTTTTTGTTTACATACTTATGATAGTTTAATTGATAAATTATGCACAGTAGGACGTTACCAACATTAAATAATAAAAATACTGTACTGTACAGTGGACCCCCGAGTTTCGTAAAAACTTCACTCCTGAAGTCTGCTCAAGCACCATTACCGAACGAATTTACTCCCTTAAGGAAAAATGTCACGTAGGTTAGTCTATTTCAGACCCCCAAAAATACACTTCCACAAGCACTTACAATATTATACTTACATAATTGTACGATTTCCGGGGTTTATGAAACTCGGGGGTCCACTGTACATATCACAAATGGAAGATTAATTCTTGTTGTGCATTTTAGTGACCTGAGCATATGCTTTTTTCCTTGTTGTATTGTCGAGAATTAGCACTTTTTCACGTCTTCTCCAAGGCTTTGAAGAACTGCCACATCACTACTTTTGTGCCATAATTAAGCAAAATTAAGGGTTATTTTCAGGCCGTGGTAAACTGCGTAAAGTGAATGCGCGGATACAGGGGTCCTACTGTATACAATTTTGTCGCTGTTTAATTCACAAGTAGCCCACAAATTGGGACAATTATGAATTGTTCAAGCTGCATAGCCTAATATTTAAGGGACTTGCATGATATGGAGTTGTGTTTATGCAAGTGATTTTTTTTTTTTACCCCTTCCCTGTGTTCAAGTTGATTTACCTCCATTATATTATACAGTGGACCCCGCCTAACGAGCAAAATTCATTCCAGAAGCCTGCTCAAGTGCCATTACCGAACAAATTTACTTCCTTAAGAAATAATGTCACGTAGATTAGTCTATTTCAGACCCCCAAAAATACACTTCCACAAGCACTTACAATATTAAAGTGCTTGTGGAAGTGTATTTTTGGGGGTCTGAAATAAACTAACCTATGTGACATTATTTCTTAAGGAAGTAAATTTGTTCGGTAATGGCACTTGAGCAGGCTTCTGGAATGAAGTTTTTACGTTACTCGGGGGTCCACTGTATATTAAGTTGCTGCTTTGCAGTTCTATTGTATTGTATTCTAAGAAAGTTATTTTAACAGAGCTGGTCCACCACCTTCACTTAGTCATCCTAGTGGCAACATCCCACCATGGTCTATATATGCCGAGGAAGCTCATTTGATGGTAATGCGGTTACGAGAAGAAAAAGAACGAGAGATGGAGAAACTGAACCTCGACTGGCGTGAGAAAATGGAAAGCAGAGAAAAGGAGGTAAATATCAGTAGTTTGTATGGTAAAATATGATTTAAGGAAGCAAGTTAATTTTCAGTGATAAATATGAATGACATAGCAGAAAGCAACCAGTGAACATTTAGCCTCAGTTTAAAGACTTTTGTATCAAAGGGAGAGAAACTTAATCAAAGATCTAGCTAGATATGCAAAAAAGTAGTTTACATCTAATAGAGTAGTGATATTGTATGAAAATGGATGGATATGATTAATGATAACTTCATTTGTGGGGAAGCTTTGAATCTGGGGAATAGGAGGCAGTTAAGCTTGATCCAGGGAAGTGAAGGATAGCTCCAATTCTCTGAATCAAGAGCCCTTCATTAACATCAAGGCACCTTCCCTGAAAGGAAGTGTTTCTCATGACCTCTAAAATGTTTTCATTTCTGAAGAATTGAGGACACTTTCTGGAAAAATTAATAGGGAAAATATCAACAAAGATCGTAATTAATTTTTATCTTAATAGTTTACAAAAATGGCTCGCTTTTCTGCTGAGGAAGTTACTGCTGCTCTCAAAGATGTTGAGAAGCTCTTTGTGAAAGCATCGTGTGACCCTGTTTGCCAGAATCAACAAGAGGCTGTCATGAGCTGTTATCAAGACCACCCACAGCAATCCCTTCGATGTGCAAGAGAAGTGGAACACTTCACTCAGTGTGTCGACCTGTCACGTTTGGTAAGATTTTTTTTTTTTTTATAAAGTTTTATACATTTACTAACATTGTACTTGTAGAGGTTTATAATATTTGAGCATTTGCTACTCTTATTATTATTACAATCATAACTAGGTGCTAAACCCACAAGGGTCATACAGCATTAACTACTCTATAGTAGTGCAATACAGCACTAATAAATTTTAGTTAAGGTGGGTTAGTGTTAAATGCATCAATTAGTCAATTCCTCCCCCCCCCCCCATTCACTTAATAGCTGTCTTGCCAGAAGTGTGAAGACCTTGCAGTTAAGTAAACTATCCATGTTCAGTGGATGCCAGTATGATCAGTTTTGTAAGGCAACATAAACTATCCTGTTTGTATTTAAGTTGCCCCTCATATACCCCTCATAGGAGGTTCCTTGATGCTGGCAAGGGGCTTGCAAGAGGCTCTTGATCAAATGAATTGAACTGGTGCTCCCCTTCCTTAGATTGAAACTAAATGCCTTGCCTTCCATTCCCATAGATATATGACCTACAGGTTGAGTGCACCCCCCTCCCCAATGTAATCCTTTCATTGTCCATGCCGTGTACTATGGGTTTGAGGTCAGTCAGTGCTGTAGTACTACACCATGAGCTCAGCTTAGCTCAGTTAAGCTGTGAGCAGTAAATTTGGGTCTAGATATGAGTATGCAGTAAGTGTGCACCATATAAGAAATCCTGCAGCACATACTGCATGAAAAAAACAACTGTTTTTGGTTTAAAACAGCAACTTTGCAGTGTAATATTTCTGTGTTTTATATGGTTGTATTCTTGGTTTCACTTGATAGAATGGAAGAATATATTTTAGAAATAGAGATTATTTTGATTAGTTTCAGGACTGAAAATAGCTTGAAATTGATCTCAAAAGAGCAGAAATGTTTAAATTTTGCCGATATTCAAGAGTAAGCAAATTAAAGTCACTCGTCCAGTACACTTCCAACTGGTGGGTCAAATATGCATTCACGAATGCTCTGATATTATTTATACAATTACAATATTGCATAACGGTATACAGTATCTTCTATGTGAAAAAAAATCAAAATGTAATTCATATGTAAAGCCTGGGAACATAACTAATGAACAGGAGAAATTTTATTTTAGTGCCAGGAATGCCTACATTGTTTATTCTGGACCCTATTTTGAAATTTGTGTAAAATTTTCCAAATTACCAATTTCTGGACAATGAAAGGGTTAATAATACCACCCATGTAAGTGGTGAAGAATTTTTTTTTTAGTTAATATGGCACATTATTAAATATTTGTTTACTTTTTTCTTTTCAGCAATCTGTAATGAAGCAGAGAGCAAACTAGTGTGCATAAAGGATAAAGAATGTTCACCTTAGTTTGGTTTAGGTCAAATCTGCTGCTATTGTATAGTATACTGGAAGTTGTAAATGTCTAGAGGATTTAAATTATTGTACATTTAAAATTTTAATAAAAATACTTACTCTTGTATAAATTGATTCATTTAAATTCTGCCTTTTTAGAATAATGGAGTATGAGAATTTTTTTTCTAAAGTTTAACATTTAAATCTGCAATTGTTCTCCACTAATGATCTCCAAACTACTAAATCGTAAGGAAAGTTGTAAATTTTCCCAGATGCTGAACAGTAGCTATAGTTAATTTAGCTGTGTAGCACAAAATAAGAAAGATATGCTGAACAATAAGAGCTTTGATACATTAGACTAATTTATCCATTCTTGGATCTTGATGCTATCACCTTTCACTAATTAAATTCAGGCCAAAATAAGTCAAGCCACTCATTATTTCACCTGTATGTAAATATCTACACTTCATCTACCACCCTCTCCCAGTACCAGTTCACTTCACTGCAGTGGTGGGGCTGGAGCAGTTTGTGCTTAGTGGTAGAAGTTTCTCTGGGAAGGCCACTTCATCCAAGAAACTGGATCTATCCTTCCTTTTCTTGAACTGAGTGCCTCCCATTCCCCCAGATGCTGTTTTGACTCATGGGCCTACTGGTTAAGCACTCCCCATGACTATAATAATAATATTAATGGGAGGAATGCCACTCTTCCCAAAAGGTTGTGCCTGACCAAGAACTCAATATTTCTTTGCCTAAAGAGTACATGAAGGGGGAAATACTAAATTTGCTACACTTTTTGGAGTGAAAATTTTTATGTACTTGAAATAGTTTACTTACTTTCATTATGACTTCTGTAATGACAAGCAAATTGGTCAAAACTGGAGTATGTTTTTAATGATGGATCATTTCTGTTGATAAATATACCATGTTTAAAGCCCTAAATAACCAAATTATTACAATGCTTTGTAAATACTGTAAAAAAAATAACTATTCTATGAATACTTTGGAATGCAAAAGCATTTGTAAATAAAAACTGCATTAAATATTTACACCATGTTCAGGTTTTATTTGCCTAACAATATAAACACTTACAAATATTCTCTGTCTCGAGGAGGCTTCTTTTTGGCAAAACGTTTGTCACCCCTGAAAAAAAAACTAAAATCAGTCTTACGCCAATATTTAATAAAATACAATAGTAAAAGAGCATATTACACATTTAAGCTTTAACATTATACCATGGTGCAACTAACCTGAAAGACTTCCTGCCTACTACTCCCTCCCTCCAAATCTTCTCCACTGAGGGAGTAACACAATCTTTATTAATAAAATGCCGGGTGCGAGGGGCTAGTAACCCCTTCTCCTGTATATATTACTAAATGTAAAAGGAGAAACTTTCGTTTTTTCTTTTGGGCCACCCTGCTTCGGTGGGAAACGGCCGACGTGTTGAAAGAAAGAAGTACTCCATATTTTGTAATTGTATAGTTACCAATACAGTCCATAATCTGAGCTATTCTATCCTTCCTAGTCTAAACTTAATTATTTCCCAAGTACTTATTGACCTCCTTATTGGGGTTTAACACTTCCCCATATTCATAATAGAACCATGGGCCAAATTTCTGAATTGCTGCAAAATTCCCTAAAATAGTCACAATGCATGAGATTTTTTTTTTTAACTGGCCATCCATTAATGTAGCTTAATTTCCCTGAGCTTTTGCTGAGAAAGGTAAATAAAATATAAAATATCCAGTACTCAGCAGTTTCTAAATTTTTAAAAATATTGAATGGCCCACTTGGGTTCAGTACTTATATATTTCATAGTTATGTTATATTCATAAAAAAAAAAGCAGCACATGGGTCATACAGTGATGCAGGGGTTAGAGTATGAAAAGGAGTTATAGTACCTTGGACGGTGGGACTTTTTGGAGAGGAAGGCAGTTAGTGTGAGTGTATGCATCAGGGCACAAAAAATATCAAAAGTCTATATATGTGCTCTTTCAGTGGTAAGGCAGTCACTGATAGATGTTGGACCATCAGTACAACCTAACAGTCTTTACACAAAATTAAATTTATATCACAAAGCCTTTGCTTATCTAAATCTGCTGTATGACCTAATACAGGTTCAGCACTTGAATACAATACAATACTAACTGCTAGGTTTGCCCTAGCTAAAATATGACCAGTGCAAAGATTCAACCCACAACAGTCTACTGTACTAACACCTAGGTATCACTATCACTATTATTGAAATAGGGGCAGTGATTGGCAAAGAAATTTGCCCAAGTATTGCCCTAACTAGAATTTTAACTCAAAATCTATTGCAGTGCAGGCATTCTCGCACCATATATGCAGACACAGTTATGTTATCAGGATGAATTTTTGATACTGCAGGTGGGACACCAAGAGCATAGCTCAGCTCCTGGAGCTACAAATAGGTACTATAATAACACAAACCAGGGAAAAATCTCATAATAATGCAAATATAGAAAGATGGTCAGACAAAGTTTAAATCAATCAACTTTCCCACTAACAGTTAATCAGTAAGTGTTAAGAGCAGAATGTAATACAGGAGGGCCCCGTGTATAGTTCCCACTTTTCAGTGTTCCACATTTTCATTATGCTCAGTGCTTTTACCACTTTTCTGCCATTATTATACAACAGTTGTGCAAGGGAAGGACGAATGGCATCATTTTAAGGTAAGTACTGTGTATTTATTTTACTTTTTTATCTGTTTTATGCCTAGCTGTCTTGAGTACTTAATATTTGATAGTGTAAACATGTCATTAGGCATTTTACACACATTTAATAATGAAAAAATGCTCTTTTCCACCTCCTGGCGATTCTTGCTTATCGTATCCTCTTTAAGGGGGCTCCTTGTCGAGGTAATGAGGCTATCGGTCTGAGGAATTGGACCTCTTGGTCTTCTTCCTCAGACCGAACCTAATTACCCCCCAATCCCCCCTCCCTTCTTCCCTTCCCATTTTAACCCTGTGAGCTTCTCTCCACAGGCATTCTAGTTCCTAGGTAGGGGGAAGGGTTCCGTGGTCCATCCCATTCCATTGAGGTTCTTAGCGGTGGTGTAGTTTGCCGTGGAATCTGGATCGCCTGGGGATGTCCCGATCCCTCTCTGGTCTCCCGGGGGGTGGCTTTGGGTATCTTTCGGGTGATGGGTGTATCTCTGGAGGCCACCTTTCGGATTCCGGGGGTGGTGGCCGAAGGAGGTATGCTTTGTGGTGGGTATCCGGCCGCCCTCTCTTGTCCGCCGAGGTGGCTCGGTGGATGTGAGGTTGCTATCCTGGATTGCTGGTTTACTGGCATGAAGGGTAGGGTATGGCACGGGTTCCATGCAGCATCTGCACTACTTGTGGTGTTGGTGTCCTCTTGGGCGCGGAGGGGGATTTACGCCCCTTTCATTTCTCCTAGGAGCTATTCCTCCACGTTCCCCTCCCCCTTTTTTTTCTTTTTATTTTCTTTTCTTTTCTTTCTTTTTTTTTCTTAAAAACAAAAAGAAAGAAGCAACCTAACCATGGACGACCCAATCCATGAACCTCCTACCCCCGGGCTCCTTCCTGATACCGCACCCAGTTCTGACCCTACCTTGTTAATGGACAACTCTTTGGACACCTCCAATACCTCTGTACCTCTTGCTGGTGCCAGTTCGTCACCTGCTTCAGGTACCGGGGTTCCAACCGGCCCTTTTGACGTCTGACCTTCGCTCTTCTCTGGCCTTGATTCCAGCTTCTCCCTCTACGGTGCGGCAATTTTCGGATTGCTCGCCCGTCCCTTGGACCGCCTCCGGTCCCACATCAAAACGACCAAGACCCTTACATGACGATTCGACTCTTCATTCTCATTCATCTCAGAAACTACCTGCTCGTCACACACTTCCCTTAACCCTTTGACTGTTTCGGACGTATATTTACGTCTTACGAGCCAATGTTTCGGACGTATTTAAACGCCTAAATTCTAGCGGCCTCAAATCAAGCAGGAGAAAGCTGGTAGGCCCACATGTGAGAGAATGGGTCTGTGTGGTCAGTGTGCTCAGTATAAAAAAAATCCTGCAGCAAGCAGTACATAATGAGAAAAAAAAAACTCTGACCGTTTTTTTTAATTAAAACGCCGTCTTTGAGGTGTATTTTCGTATAGTATTTATGGTTGTATTCTCTTTTTCATGGTCTCATTTGATAGCATGGGAAACATATTACAGGAATAGAGATGATTTTCATTAGTTTCATGATGTAAACGATCTTGAAATTGAGCTCAAAATAGCGGAAATGTTCGATTTTTGCCAATGTTCAAAGTAAACAAATCACACCATGCGTCCAATACACATCAACTGGTGAGTCTAATATTCTTTCACAAGTGCACAGATATTATTTATACAGTTTTTACAATAATGCAATAGTCTGCATAACAATAAATCTTCTATTTTTTGTATGAATAAAAAATCAAAATAGAAAGCAAGAGTAATGTAAGAGGGGCCTAAAGACATGACTAATGAACAGATAACATCTTATAGTGCTAGGGATGTCTGCATTGTTTATTCTGGACCCTATTTTGAAATTGACATATTTTTTATTTTGCATGAAATTGGCGAAATTGCCATTTTCTGACCACTTTATTGGGTAGTTGAAATCGGTAAATTGGTGATTTCTTGCACTCAATCGATAGAACAAATGGAGTTCTAAAGAAATAGCTATGAGTTTGGTTGACTGTCCCAATGGAATTGGCCTAAAATAGGGCTCAAAGTCGGCAAAATCGCCGATGCGTATATATCACTGACATCGCTAACTTTGCGAGAGCGTAATTCCGTAAGTTTTTAATCAAATTTCATACTTTTGGTGTCATTACAATCGGGAAAAGATTCTCTATCATTTCATAAGAAAAAATAATTTATTTTTTTTTCCAAAATTTTCCGACATAGAATGACAGTTTCAGAATGGGGCCTCCGACAGTCAAAGGGTTAAACACTGTTTCACACTACTCAATGGACAAAGTTTTTTACTCTAAGACCGACTTCTCCTACTTCCTATCTTTCCGATCATAGTATTGGTAAGGTTCTCCTATGCCATGTAGGTAAAGATATCTCATTTCACGCTCTCAAGAGTGGCACTCGCATCATCACGGTCCAAAATGCTGGCCAAGCTCGCGATCTTTCTCTCCTTACGACCATAGATACTATTCCTATCACTATTGACAAACATCATTCTCTCAATTCT